>JABMCL010002457.1:617500-627500 GCA_018857735.1 Alviniconcha marisindica
CACACACACGCACGCACGCACGCACGCACGCACGCATGCACACACGCACACACACACACACGCACACACACACAACTGTGTACACACATTTATACATAAAAATAAACATGCATACATGTACAAAGAAATCCTTAAATATTTTTTGTGCATTACTTTAGGAAACAAAATATTGAAATAAGAATTCATGCAGTGGATTTAATACGGATCTCAAAGTCAAAACGGGACAAAATTTAACATAGAACAACAATGCTGACATCTGACCTGGTACAAATACAATACCATACTGATATTTGTCTGCATTGGTATTTTCACGATGAATGTATTGCATGTTAGGAGCCTGGTCTGACTGGGTATTATCGTCATCAGTATCTTCTTGACCAATGCTCTAAGTATTCTAAGTCAAAAAATAACTGGACATTATCTGTATCAAAATTTTATGATAGCTGTTCTGGATGTTCAAAGTGAAGACTCACTAGAGCCTGAATATCTTCATGATGGATGCATTGAGTAACCTTTTCAGTGTTTGGCTCTTGCTTTACAACGCTAGCAGTCATTCTGGTTTGAGATTTTTTTTGATTTTTTTTTTTAAAACAAAAACAAAAACAAAAAACATTAACTAGTTTTCAAGTGTTGGGTGAATCTGTAATCTGAAATATGCATTTCCTTATGACAAAATTTGATTGTCCCATGGTGACCCTGTGTGGTTGACAGGATGGATGTTGAAAACATGTTACTAACTTTGGACCGGGACCATTTTGCTTTACGTCCACAGAAGCGAGGTGGCTTATTAGGGACGGGGACAAGGGGGGAAGGGGACGAAAGAGTGAAGGCTCGACCGTGGATACCGCCCGAAAAAGACCGGAGAGATCGTGGACCGCCTCCAGAACAATGGAAGTGTTAAGGCGGTGTCCCCTCGCCATTGCCCAGCGACTAGTGCACCGCGCAATTGCTGTTTCAACTGCCGTGCTTGGGCAAAGTCACAAGGACAATGTCCGTTGCACTGCTGTTGAGGAACAACTCGAAGCGAAAGAAGTCCAACTCTCGCAGTCCATCTCCACCTCCCTACTCATAATCTCTTCTGGGCTAACTTAAGGTCCAGCTCCACTTCCCTCCTCTAGATCTCTTGATCTTGTGATCTCGCCTGGAACCTTGCTAACTTTGGACATCTGTACCTTTCCTTATACTCTGGCCTCTGTCCAGCATCAAAGTCTCATCTCTGAAATCGCTGTCTCAAAGGTGTACCTCTAGCCTAGAATTCAAGTTACACTAAATCACAGAACAGAGAATAATCAACAAAGTCAAACAATTCAACGCACATTCAGACAGACGAACACTGCTGAATAATCGTAAGCATTGAAATATTTACATGTTTTGAGTTTTGACATGAACAACATCCAATATCAAACCAATCTCCATGCTGATGGATTTGCCTGAGATAATATGCAATGATATCTAGAAAAGAAACAACAATCGCAAGAACAACAGCAAATTCTGTCACTCCCTGGAACATCAATGTATTTCTCAGAAGTCTTCTATACAGTGATTACATATCATCATAATTATGACCCAGTTCTTCACCAGTCTAAACATCCATCCATCCATGAATAAAATCGGTCATTCATTCATTCATGCAGTCAAAAAAAATTAAAAAAATTGAGGGACTGCATATTAATGTTTGATTCAGTAAGTGGAAGGATGTATCAATCAATCAACCAGTCAGTCAGCAAATCAGTCAGCCAGATAGTTGACAAATCCTTTCACCCATTCAAAAACTTTCCAGTCTATTCTGGTACCCATTCACCTCCTTAAAAAAAGTAGATTATTTTGTACAAAACCAAGTTAAACTTGTACACTATAAGAAGAAATGTTGCAATCAATTAACACGATTTAAAAAACGAAAAAGAAACTGGGGATATTGTTATATTGAACAAAAACAGTAAATCATATATTATTAGTACTGTAGTGTCATGACATAATGCATAGCATCTAGCTGCATACTGTTCAGAACGTGAGGGAAGACCCATCCTCTAACAAGTTTCCAGCATCTTGTGGAATTTCTGTGAGAAATCCCAATACCTGCATTGAACAGGTAAAATATGTACTGTGCATTTCCATGTTGTTTCAGCTTCTTGGAGATTCAGCACAGGTGAGTCAAGGGACAGTCATTTTTCATCTGCAGACAACACACTTGTCCATGGATACATGAAACAAACCAAGGAATCTGACCACAGTCACAATACAAGGTACAATAGCCTACAGGTATTTTTTCCCATGGCAGTTATGAAAACGTCTTGGAGGAAGGCGTGGTGGATAGTTCTGTAGCTCTCAACTGCATCCTCTCATCTCTTTTGCCATATACTTGGTCTTGCCTGTAGACAGGTTACTTGGTTACCTTATTTTTTATTACCCAGTCAACCACGAAGGTCAGTTCAGGGAAAAACACAGTTCATTAAATCACAAGTCTAAGTCTGATTCACTGTTCACTACACACGTCACAACATGAACATCTGGAGAGGCTGACCAAAGGTGGTTGAAACAACCATGATGGCAGAAGATAGGCAGAATTCTTGGCAGTAGGTGAAGCATGCGAGGCTACAGTCTAACCGCTTTAAAGAGGGACATATGACAACTGCTGACTCTCTGCAGAGGGGACTTCAATTTCTGTGTCCGCAATACACAAGACTGTGTATGGAAATGACACACAGTTGTGGCAATAGTCCAATCACTTTTGTCCATTTGAGATTATCACGACCTCTGAGATCAACACAGTGCCACTGCAGCTTTTTGTCCTGAGGTGCACGTCATGAATTGCAGCCTGTGCTCAGCATAACCAGAACACCATCCCATTAATAAACCGGACAGTGCAAAATGTGTCAAACAAACACGCTGTCATGTACAATAAGTAACTAGTGTGCGCCTTGCTTTTGCTGAGCAATCTCGTCACTTGATCACCGATGAACTGTTACATGTCTGTTCAATCTTCATGTATGACCATGCAAAACACAACTTGTGTCCTCATGAAACTTGATCTGAGGCTGTTTCTTGTCGCAGAAGAGCAGATGAGGCATGACGACAAAGAGAGGAGGGTCTCCACTTACCAAGTTTCGAGTTATTCCGAGAACTGTTTATAGGATGTAGACTAGTCTCTAGTCAGCAACGAGTAAAGTTTTGCATTGTTCTCAAAATCGTCTGTTGGATCTGGAGCCTCAACCGGCCGAGCAAAGGAGTATAACGTTTTGCATTTTTTCATGATCTTAAATATGATTTAGTGTAAATAAAAACAACAGTAACACCACATTCTGTTAAGAATTTTCGGCTTTCTTGAAACTTTTCTCAGTGAACTGTGACTGAAGAATGCTGATCTTAAATATGATTTGAGCTCACCTTAACTGCACAGCAAATAAGTTTCAAGCTATTCTCAGCATCGTCTGTTTCCACTGAACAACGAGTAAGGTCTACACCATTCTCAGAATCGTCTACGCGATCAGTTCAGCGCATGTTGACAATGCCTGTACATCTAATGGAAGCTGACCTGAGAACCAGCCAACCAGCTACGGCACAAAAGTGCAGATCAGGGGTCACAGGTTCGGTTCCTAAAAGCAGGCAGAAAGCAGTGTCCTTGACGCACGAAGCGTCGCGTGCTGACCCTGCTGCCCTCTGCTTCTGGCACGCAATGATCACGCACTGAAGTCCTGCAGCTGCAGTTCAGAACAGCGGCTTGCACGGAGCAAGGTGAAGGACACTCCCATGACGGCTTGGCGTTTCCAGCAGCGGGCAAGTCCTCTGAGGCTGGAATTTGTCAAACCATCCACGTACGCACGTCATTTTTCTTTTCACACTGTCGCATTTTCTCCGCTGTTGGAAGCTCTGTTGTCTGAGCCAGTAACCAGTTTTCCTGTCTGGTGGGAGAGGGAGACGTCACATATATTCTGTAATATACTCTGAAGGGGTGACCTAGCTAGAAAAGGTGACGAAGTTCATGCCTGAAGGTGAGGTAGTTGACACCACATAATGACGTCGCTGACGCCTGAAGGGGTGACCTAGGTAGACATGGTGACGTCGATGGCGCTTTAAGGGTGACCCAGCTAGTCACGGTGACGCAGTTGACGCCTGATGGAGTGACCTAGTTAGACATGGTGACGTCGCTGACATCTGAAGGGGTGACCTAGGCAGACATGATGACGTCGATGGCGCCTTAAGGGTGACCTAGCTAGTCATGGTGACGTAGTTGACACCCGAAGGGGTGACCTAGCTGGCCATGGTGACGAGTTGATGCCTGATGGGGTGACCTATTTAGACACGGCGACGTCGTTGACGCCTGAAGGTCTGACCTAGCGAGAAAATGTGACATAGTCAACGTCTGAAAATGCGATCTAGCTGGACAAAGTGACGCAGTTCACACTCGAAGACGTGACCAAACCAGACAAGGTAACGTAGTACACGGCCTCCTCAGAAGGTCTGATCTACAGCCACACAAGGTGACGCATGTCAACGCCCGCCGAAGACGTGGCCTGGCCAAAGACCCTGACGATGTCAACGCATGAGACGCGTGACCTCGGCAGAAAAGGTGACGCAGAGATCACCCGAAGGCGTGACCCAGCCGGGGAAAAAAAACACAGTAGACGTGTGGAGGTGCCAAAGAGGGTGCAGCGCTCAACGCCTGAAAGCACAGGTCCGGCAGCAGTAGTTGTTGATGGCGCGACGCTTGCAGGCCCCGGGGTTGACGGTGACCAGTCCTCGGCAGTACTCCACGTTGATGTCCGGCTGGTTCTCGCGACACCGACCTGCAAGCACAATGCCGTGTGCAAGGCCCAGTTACGTTAATCCTTGTGGAGGGGAAATATCATAATAATAATAATAAATAATAATAATAATCTTATAAAGCGCTATTCTTTAACCAGAGTTAAACTCACTGCGCTGTACAAACATCTTATCACAAAAACCACACGAACATACATTTCAGCAAACAAAACGTTAAAAATATAACCTGTAATCAGTCACAGTCTCACCCGGAGTCTCGGCCAAATTAATGCTAATAACAACAAAGGTCGCAAAATCTGCTTTTCAGTTTTTCTTTCCATTGACAAATGGACAAAAGGTTATTTTTTATAGATTTTTTTTTTTTTTTTTTTTACATTTTGTTTGTCAGTTTAAACGAAAAAGCAAGTAGTACTTCCCTGTCTGTTTACTGACAAGAAGAAGAAGAAGAAGAAGAAGAAGAAGAAGAAGAGAAAAAAGAAGAAGAAGAAGAAGAAGGGAAACACGAAGAAAAAAGAAAAGAAAAAAAGAACATATAAGGGAAGTGAAGATTGTGTCAGAGAGCAATAAGTTGCAACAAAATTATAATCTTACGAAATAATGTCTGTTCCCTCTATAGCCTCTCTCTGTCTGTCTCTTTCTCTGTCTGTCTCTGTCTGTCTGTCTGTCTGTCTGTCTGTCTGTCTGTCTCTGTCTGTCTATCTGTCTGTCTGTCTGTCTGTGTCTCTCTCTCTTACGCACGCATAAGCGCGCCCACCGATCCACCCACGCGCGCGCGCACACACACACACATACGCACGCACGCACGCACGCACGCACGCACTCACACACACACAAACACACACACGCACACACACACACACACACACACACACACATAGAGCAGGAAGAAGCACGGCTGAAGGAGGAGCATAAAAGGCTGAAGGAAGGGGGGCGGGGGGGGAAGCTGAAGGAAGGGGGGGAGGCTGAAGGAAGAACAAGGCTGAAGGAAGGAAGACCAAGGCTTAAGGAAGAGCGAGGCTGAAGGAAGAGCAAAGCTGAAGAAAGAGGCCAGACTGAAGGAAGGAAGAGCCAGACCAAAGGAAGCAAGAGCAAGGCTGAAGGAAGGAAGAGCAAGGCTGAAGGAAGAGCAAGGCTGAAGGAAGGAAGAGCAAGGCTGAAGGAAGGAAGAGCAAAACTGAAGGAAGGAAGGAAGAGCAAGGCTGAAGGAAGGAAGAGCAAGGCTGAAGGAAGGAAGACCAAGGCCGACGCAAGAGCAAGGCTGAAGGAAGAGCAAGACTGAAGGAAGGAAGACCGAGGCTGAAAGAAGCAACAGCAAGGCTGAAGGAAGAAGACGACAGACAGGCGGACATCTAAACAGTCGGAAGCCCACCTTTCCGCCTGGACTTGTTCCGCGGCCTGGACCTTCCGCGGCCCGACCGGAACCTGTGGCGTCTGCGCAGCTGCTCTCGCCTGGCCTTGCTGGGCCGCCCCACCCTCCCGCGGATCATGGACTGCGGCACGGTGGGGATGGTGTTGTCCAGGTCCCGCTGGCCGCCACTCAGCCGCGACTGGGAGCTGCCGGGCACCAGCACGCGCGACGGGCCGGTGGAGGACGTGGTGGAGGAGGTGGGCGACGGGGTCCTGGTCGGGTGGCGCCGGCGGCTGGCTCTGGACGTCAGGTCCTGGATGACGGAGTTGGCCTGGCACTCGCCCAGGTGGCAGGACTGGAAGAGAGGAAAAGAACGCATGATGCGAGGGCCGGCAAATGAGAGCTGGGTGACGGCGTACAGCCAGACTCCTTGGTCTCCGCTTTGCAGGTCGTTTTGTACCCAATAGACTGCTGCTGAGTCTCCGCTTTGCTTAGCACGTTGTGGTGACGGGATGGGACGTTGTGGTGACTGAACGGGACGTTGTGGTGACTGGATGGGACGTTGTGGTGACTGAACGGGACGTTGTGGTGACTGGACGGGACGTTGTGGTGACTGAACGGGACGTTGCGGTGACTGAATGGGACGTTGTTGTGACTGGACGGGACGTTGTGGTGACTGGACGTTGCGGTGACTGAACGGGACGTTGTTGTGACTGGACGTTGTGGTGAATGAACTGGACGTTGTGGTGACTGAACGGGACATTGTGGTGACTGAACGGGACGTTGAGGTGACAGGATGAGACGGGACGTTGCGGTGACTGAACGGGACGTTGCGGTGACTGAACAGGACGTTGCGGTGACTGAACAGGACGTTGCGGTGACTGAACGGGACGTTGCGGTGACTGAACAGGACGTTGCAGTGACTGAACAGGACGTTGCGGTGACTGAACAGGACGTTGCAGTGACTGAACAGGACGTTGCGGTGAAAGAACAGAACGTTGTGATGACTGAACAGGACGTTGTGAACTCACCTTGCCCTGACTGCAGGGAGTGCCTGGCAGCGCCGTGAGGTAGGAGTTGGTGCGACACGCTCCGTGCCTCTCGTTGGGGTCTCGGCACCACAGCTGGCCGCACACCACCTCCACATCGCCCTCCTGCACACAACACAGCCACGTAAAAACACACAGCTGGCCGCACACCACCTCCACATCGCCCTCCTGCACGCAACACACCACGTAAAAACACACAGCTGGCCGCACACCACCTCCACATCGCCCTCCTGCACGCAACACAACCACGTAAAAACACACAGCTGGCCGCACACCACCTCCACATCGCCCTCCTGCACGCAACACAACCACGTAAAAACACACAGCTGGCCGCACACCACCTCCACATCGCCCTCCTGCACGCAACACAGCCACGTAAAAACACACACTGCGCACACCACCTCCACATCGCCCTCCTGCACGCAACACAGCCACGTAAAACACACAGCTGGCCGCACACCACCTCCACATCGCCCTCCTGCACGCAACACAGCCACGTAAAAACACACAGCTGGCCGCACACCACCTCCACATCGCCCTCCTGCACGCAACACAGCCACGTAAAAACACACAGCTGGCCGCACACCACCTCCACATCGCCCTCCTGCACGCAACACAGCCACGTAAAAACACACAGCTGGCCGCACACCACCTCCACATCGCCCTCCTGCACGCAACACAGCCACGTAAAAACACACAGCTGGCCGCACACCACCTCCACATCGCCCTCCTGCACGCAACACAGCCACGTAAAAAACACACAGCTGGCCGCACACCACCTCCACATCGCCCTCCTGCACGCAACACAGCCACGTAAAAACACACAGCTGGCCGCACACCACCTCCACATCGCCCTCCTGCACGCAACACAACCACGTAAAAACACACAGCTGGCCGCACACCACCTCCACATCGCCCTCCTGCACGCAACACAGCCACGTAAAAACACACAGCTGGCCGCACACCACCTCCACATCGCCCTCCTGCACGCAACACAACCACGTAAAAACACACAGCTGGCCGCACACCACCTCCACATCGCCCTCCTGCACGCAACACAGCCACGTAAAAACACACAGCTGGCCGCACACCACCTCCACATCGCCCTCCTGCACGCAACACAGCCACGTAAAAACACACAGCTGGCCGCACACCACCTCCACATCGCCCTCCTGCACGCAACACAGCCACGTAAAAACACACAGCTGGCCGCACACCACCTCCACATCGCCCTCCTGCACGCAACACAACCACGTAAAAACACACAGCTGGCCGCACACCACCTCCACATCGCCCTCCTGCACGCAACACAGCCACGTAAAAACACACAGCTGGCCGCACACCACCTCCACATCGCCCTCCTGCACGCAACACAGCCACGTAAACACACACAGCTGGCCGCACACCACCTCCACATCGCCCTCCTGCACGCAACACAGCCACGTAAACACACACAGCTGGCCGCACACCACCTCCACATCGCCCTCCTGCACGCAACACAGCCACGTAAAAACACACAGCTGGCCGCACACCACCTCCACATCGCCCTCCTGCACGCAACACAGCCACGTAAAAACACACAGCTGGCCGCACACCACCTCCACATCGCCCTCCTGCACGCAACACAACCACGTAAAAACACACAGCTGGCCGCACACCACCTCCACATCGCCCTCCTGCACGCAACACAACCACGTAAAAACACACAGCTGGCCGCACACCACCTCCACATCGCCCTCCTGCACGCAACACAGCCACGTAAAAACACACAGCTGGCCGCACACCACCTCCACATCGCCCTCCTGCACGCAACACAGCCACGTAAAAACACACAATCAGTCAACGGCCTCGCCTTCTAAACACACAGCTGGCCGCACACCACCTCCACATCGCCCTCCTGCACGCAACACAGCCACGTAAAAACACACACTCAGTCAACGGCCTCGCTTCTCAACACACAGCTGGCTGCACACCACCTCCACATCGCCCTCCTGCACACAACACAGCCACGTAAAAACACACATCAGTCAACGGCCTCGCTTCTAACACACAGCTGGCGACACACCACCTCCACATCGCCCTCCTGCACGCAACACAACCACGTAAAAACACACATCAGTCAACGGCCTCGCTTTCTCAACACACAGCTGGCCTGCACACCACCTCCACATCGCCCTCCTGCACACAACACAGCCACGTAAAAACACACAATCAGTCAACGGCCTCGTCTTCATAACACACAGCTGGCCGCACTGACACCACCTCCACATCGCCCTCCTGCACGCAACACAACCACGTAAAAACACACACTCAGTCAACGGCCTCGCTTTCTCAACACACAGCTGGCTGCACACCACCTCCACATCGCCCTCCTGCACACAACACAACCACGCAAACACACTCAGTCAACGGCCTCGTCTTCATAACACACAGCTGGCCGCATACGACCTCTACATCACCCTCCTGCACACAACACAACCACGCCAACACACTCAGTCAACGGCCTCGCCTTCTCAACAACAGCTGGCCTGCACACCACCTCCACATCGCCCTCCTGCACGCAACAAAAGCCACGCCAACACACCTCAGTCAACGGCCTCCCCTTTCTCAACACACAGCTGGCGACACCACCTCCACATCGCCCTCCTGCACACAACACAGCCACGAAAAAACACACAATCAGTGGCCCCCCCAACACCACCCCCTCCACATCGCCCTCCTGCACGCAACAAAAGCCACGAAAAAAACACACTCAGTCAACGGCCTCGCTTTCTCAACACACAGCTGGTCGAACACCACCTCCACATCGCCCTCCTGCACACAACACAACCACGCCAACACA
>JABMCL010002457.1:632500-650000 GCA_018857735.1 Alviniconcha marisindica
CTCGAAACAAGGCAGCATTTGTTTGTTTTTTGTTTGTGGGTTTTGTTTTTGTTGTTGTTTGTTTTTGTGGTTTTTTTGTTTTTGGTTTTTTGTTTGTTTTGTTTGGGGTTTGTTTGTGTGTTTTGGGGTGTGTGTGTGTGTGTGTGTGTGGGGTGTGTTTTTGTGTGTGTGTGTTTTATTTTTTATGGGGGGGGGTATGTTTGTTTACAGCTAAATTTTACTGCTAAGGGGGAAGAGCAACCCGGGATTTTCCCGCCCCCCCTCTGTTTTTTCTTTTGTCTTTTGTCTGTCTGTTTCCCCCCTGTCCCTGTTCCCCCCGTCCTTTGTTTTTTTCTTCTGTCTGTTTTTCTTGTCTCTCTCTTTTCTCTCTCTCTCTCTCTCTCCCCCCCCCCCCAAAAAAAATTTTTCTTTTTCTTCCTCTCTCCCTTTTCTCCCCCCCCCCTCCCCCCCTCTCTCCCCCCCTCTCTTTTCCCTCCTTTCCCTCCCCCCCCCCCCCCTTTCCCCCTTTCCCCCCCCCTCCCTCCCTCCCCCCCTCTCCCCCTTTTCCTCCAGTTTGTTCCTTTTCCCCCCTCCATTTCCCCCCCCCTTCCCCCCCCTCCCCCCCTCCCTTTCCCCCCTTCCCTCCCTCCCTCCCCCCCCCCTCTCCCCCCCTCTCTTCCCCCCCCTCCCCCCCTCTCTCTCACGTAGACTTGGCGGCCACTGACTGGCCGGCAGACCGTTGCCCCGGGCAGAAGAGGCGAGTAGTCGGTGCCGCGGGGCCACACTACACGCCACTTGTTTACAGGTAAAGAATAAACGAGCGAGCGTGGGGGACGCCGGACCCCCCTCTTTAGCAGGTCCGCTCAAAGTGCTTGCCAGTGCAAAAGACTAAGAACCCTTCTTCCCGCTGTATGCTACAGCAATAAGCACAGACTGTCTGGAACCATTCTTTGAAGGTCTCAGTCTCTCATACTCGGCTCAGCCATACACAAATACTGGGGAAGGCGGGGAGAGGAGAGAGGGAGAGAGAGAGAGAGAGAGAGAGAGAGAGGAGAGAGAGAGAGAGAGAGAGAGAGAGAACTAAACCCTCGAAAATCACAAGACTTGGCCTTTTAAACCTACCACCAGTCCCTGCTATACACAAACAAAAAAAAACAGAAAAACACCTTTTCAAGAAAGAGAGAGAGAAAAGGAAAAGGAGAGAGAGAGGGAGAGGGGGGGAGGGGAAGAGAGAGAGAGAGAGAGAGAGGGGGGGGGGCAAAGGAACAAAATGAATAAATTAAAACTGCTGTAAGGGTCACGTATGATACGTTTACCGACATAAAACACAGCCGAATCTGGTTGGCACGTACACCCTGTCAAAATGAAGGCGTCCAGAAACAAGAGAGACCGAGAGGGAGAGGGAGGAACGAAAGAAAAACCGAAAAACAAAAACATTGACAGCATGCTCTTATTTTGGTCTCAGCCTGGCATTTCGTCGTAATCCTAAACCTCTCTTAGAAAAACGAAGCCAACAGGACATAAAGACGTTAGTCACTGTACAGCAAACGGAAGATAAATGACGCCATGTTGGCAAAGTGACGCTGATGAGCGTCATAAAACTGTGTTCCAGTGCTCCAATCACAGGAGCGAGAGCTGCCTACGGTCGGCGCTGTGCCGAATAACAGCACGTGAAACACGATAATTAGAGTTACAAGTGTCTTAAACTGCCCTTTTCAGTAACTACTAAACCTGCATTTATTTGCTCTCTCTCTCTCTTCTCTCCTCTCTCTCTCTCTTTTTCCTCTGCTGAGTTGTTAGCTTTTCTCTCTCTCTCTCTCTCTCTCTCTCTCTCTCCTCTCTCTCTCTCTCTCTCGGCCCAAACCTTTTTTGTTTCTCTCTCTCTCTCTCTCTCTCTCTCTCTCCCCTCTCTCTCTCTCTCTCCCCCCTACCTCATTTGTTTGCTCTCTGTCTCTTTCTCTGTGTCTCTCTCTCTGTCTCTCTCCCTCTCTCTCTCTCTCTCTCCTAAACCTGCATTTGTTTGCCCTCTCTCTCTCTCTCTCTCGAACGTAGCAATTAGCTGTCGTGACAAATAGAGCACATCGCTCGAGTGCCACAGATTCTGTTCTAAACGTGTGATCCAAAAAGTGGTTTCCGCTTCCACCCACTTTACTAAACCGCAATGTTTACATTCTCACGACCCCAAGGACGGTTTCAGACGCGATCTATATACGTGTCCCACACAACTGCTGCGTGCGTCGTGCAGCGTGCTGCATGCAGTCTGAACGAGACATACATAAAAAAAATATTAAAAAAGAAAGAAAAGAAAGAGGGGGAAAAGAGGCAAAAAGTGCAACAGTGACAGGAACGTCAGGACGGTACGGAGCGGGTGAAAATGCACACCTTGACGTAATCCCTTCACTGTCTCAGCCTGTAAAATTCCCGTGTGAAAAGTGTACACACGAGCCTGCAAACAGCATATTTTTGCAGTCCTATAACGCATCTTCTTTCGATGCTATTCGCTTTGAAAGAAACCCTTTCACAGACTAATGCAAAAAAGGAAAAAAAAAAAAAGTGGAGGATTTCGAATTTCGCACTTTTATTGGACTTTTTCAAGCGGCGACATCGTGGCAGTGAAAGGGTTAAACGCCCGAGTCTCTAAACACAGCTCGTAGCGTGTTGCACGTGCCAGAGCGGAGAGTGACCTGTTGGCAGCGTTGTTGCTGCCACCCTTCATCTTGTCCCTCGTCACCTGACTGATGAAACCGACAGGTGCTGCTTCCCTGCCGACACCTTCTGACCTACATAGGCAGTCTTACACTTTACCGGTAGTATCTGTGAGCCGGTTTGGCCTAGCGGTAAGGCGTCAGGCTTGTAAGCAGAAGGACCTCGGTTCGATTCCGTTTCGGCTCTCCTTTCTCTTCAAAAGGTTGTGGTTTGTGGACACTGTCTTGCGACTTTGTCCCTCACAATTAATGAAACATTCAAATGGCTCTCATCGCTGCCCATCTTAATGTCAGGAGTCATTCTGGTGGTGACAGTGTAGCGATAGGTATATAATCTCCCTCTTCCCCCACCTCCATACCCCCTCCACCTTCCCTTCTCCCCGTCCCTAATAAGCCTTATGGTTTCTGTGGACGTTAAGCACCATGTTTACTTACTTACCGGTATCTGCGTGATAAACTGGTATATATTTCAGTACCGTATTTACTGAGTGCACAGATGTTGGTGGCCAGTTGTAGAGGTTTACACTGAACACCATCTGTTCATTACCTCTTGGATTTTCTGTAGCCAGCTGAACAGCAAGTGGTCCCGAGAAAAACCTGAACGTTCACTGGGTTTGGTTTTCAGTCAGTGTTCGGATATTTTCAGCTACGTATAGTCAAGAAATTTGACGTAGCCTACCGGAAAAGATTTGATTGTTCAAATTCTGTTGATTGTTCAGCTACGTATATTCAGGAAATTGGACGTACCGGAAAACATTTAATTGTTAAAATTCCGTTGATTCAGTGTTTAACTACGTATATTCAGGAAATTGAACGTACCGGAAAAGATCTGACTGTTCAAATTCTGTTGATTGTTCAGCTACGTATATTCAGGAAATTGGACGTACCGGAAAAAATGTGATTGTTCAAATTCTGTTGATTCTGTTGATTGTTTACTATTATACCCGTACGGATTAATATACCATCTACATATTTTACTTCGAGAACAATAGGCCTTTTACTATTATTATTATTATTATTATTATTATTATTATTATTATTATTATCGTCGTAACCATCATCATCGTCATCATCATCAACATTGTGACCTGTCTGACCCAGAGAGCGGCAAGCGAGCACGCCCTGTCAGCGAGCGTGTCAGTGGACACTCTGATGCCTACAGGCCGCTTCCTGCTTCACACTGTGTCTCATCAGCACCTCGCAGTAAGCCTGGCAGTGGCGCAGCATGCAGCAGCAGCACACGGAGCTTGTGCCGCTGGCCCTGCCCGTGGCAGCGCAGGCCCGGACTCTGGAGGGAACGCCAGCTCGTTCATTATGTCTTTGTTGTTGGGCCAAGAGCGCTGGGCACGCGGGCCGTGCGCCTGGCATCCGACCCGCAGCCCCTCGGGCCGTGCCACGGGGTTGTCTGCAATCGGTGCTAATGGGTCATTCTGTCGCCGCTCCTTTGCCCCTCTGTCGCCGGGCCCCGCGATGCCACAGGCGCTGCCGGGCTGCCGGGGACCGCTGGAGCCGCGCCAACACCCTCCCCACAGCGGGCAGCCAGGGATACTTCACAACACCCTCCCCACAGCGGGCAGCCAGGGAAGCTTCACAACACCCTCCCCACAGCGGGCAGCCAGGGATGCTTCACAACCCCCTCCCCACAGCGGGCAGCAGAGAGAGCTTCACAACACCCTCCGCACAGCGGGCAGCGAGAGAAGCTTCACAACACCCTCCGCACAGCGGGCAGCGAGAGAAGCTTCACAACACCCTCCGCACAGCGGGCAGCGAGAGAAGCTTCACAACACCCTCCGCACAGCGGGCAGCGAGAGAAGCTTCACAACACCCTCCGCACAGCGGGCAGCGAGAGAAGCTTCACAACACCCTCCGCACAGCGGGCAGCGAGAGAAGCTTCACAACACCCTCCGCACAGCGGGCAGCGAGAGAAGCTTCACAACACCCTCCGCACAGCGGGCAGCGAGAGAAGCTTCACAACACCCTCCGCACAGCGGGTAGCGAGAGAAGCTTCAAAACACCCTCCGCACAGCGGGCAGCGAGAGAAGCTTCACAACACCCTCCGCACAGCGGGCAGCGAGAGAAGCTTCACAACACCCTCCGCACAGCGGGCAGCGACAGAAGCTTCACAACACCCTCCGCACAGCGGGTAGCGAGGGAAATTTCACAACACCCTCTACACAGTGGGCTTCACAACACCCTCCACACAGGCAGCGGGGGGGGGGGGGGGGATTACACAACAGCCAAGCTATCACTATGACGGCAGGGTGGGGACTACGCCACTGTTGAATACAGCATTTCTCCACCTAGACTATAAGGAACGCTACCTTATCACCCATCACTGGATGAGCCGCACGTGGGGTTGGCTGAGGAACGCTAACAAATAAGCAAAACGCCTGAGAGAGGATTGCTGACACTGAAGTACCGTGGTTTAGTATGGTAGGTAGGTAGGTAATTTGTTGTTTTACGCCCAGTCAACCATTACGGTTATACCAGGGCGACGGTTTAGTAGCGAGTCCAAACGTTTCCATCAATTCTCAAAGAAGACGTGCAACAAAATCCAATCAGCTTTCAAAGGAAGACATCGACAAAGTTCTCGCTGTTCCAGCGCGATCTAATCAACTCTCGAAGAAGACACGGACAAAGCTTGCGTTTTTTCAGCAAAATCCAATCAACTCCCAAGGAAGACGTGGACAAAGGAAACGCTATTCCAACACAATCTAGCAACTCTCAAAAGAAAGACACGAACAAAGCCTTCGCTATTCCAACAAAATCCGATCAATTCTCAAGGAAGACCCCACCCTAATATGACCTTCCTGGTCGACTAGGCGTACAAAACCAAGTTACTTACTTACTCAAGGAAGACATGGGCAAAGCCGACTCCGTTCCAATCAATTCTCAAAGAAGACAGACAAAGCCAACGCTATTCCAGTAAAATCCAGTCGACTCTCAAGGAAGACATGGACAAAGCCAACAATCAGTTCTCAAAGAAGACAGACAAGACCAACGCTATTCCAATAAAATCCAGTCAACTCCCAAGGAAGATATGGACAAAGCCAACAATCAGTTCTCAAAGAAGACAGACAAGACCAACGCTATTCCAATAAAATCCAATCAACTCCCAAGGAAGATATGGACAAAGCCAGAGCTATTCTGACAAAGTCCAATCAAATCACAAGGATTAAGGCACGGGGATTGCCTCGCTGTTTTGTCAAACAAACAAAGTAAGTAACTTGGTGTTTTACACCCAGTGAAACAAACAAAGAAGCAAAAGACAGCCGGAATGAAGTTCACCACGAGGGTGATCAGCGTGACAGTCTCGTTCTTACCTCCGCTATGAGAATTCCTGAGATACTGACGCTGATGGACAGCCGACGATCTTCAATGGTCTGGAAGCGCTCATCCACCTGAAACAACGTGATTGCAACCGTCAGTGCCTGTAGCGAAAACTTCCTTATACTTTTCTTGCCTACAACAATGTGTTTCGTACGTTATACCGCATGTGCTTATAGCAATGATCACGTCAGGCTGATTGATATCATTCATGTGAATATCAATGGTCAAACGAAACAATTATGTCAGTATAGAACACGTACAACTGACTGACTGACTGAACTTTATTATAATACAAGGATTCGGCAGGGACAACCTGTCCTTGATAAAATTACAAACACTTAAACGGTGATATGAACATTAAAAATAATAATGATTATTACTATAGAAATCCTAATAATGGAGAGAGGGGAAACCATAGCATGTCAACCAATCAAGTGGTCAAGGCGACGACACGTGATCAAGACGGTCCAAGAGCCCGTGAGAATAAGTAAACATGGTGCTTAACGTCCACAGAAACCGTACGGCTTATTAGGGACGGGGCCCACGAGAGCTACGCCTCAATGGTTGCAGGGTCAGGGTTTCAAATAAAGAATGGGTGTTGTGCACGCATACTGCTGATCTGATCTCTAAAAGGGTCGCTTGGAAAACCACGCCGGATCATAGTTCAGGAGCTGTGTGAGAGTCGAGGTGGCCGACCTGGGCTGTCCGTCCTAACGAGCCTTCTGGTTTCCGTGGACGTAAGAATTACTGAACCGTGCTTCGGCATTGGTCACAACTTGTCCCTAATATGTCAACTGACATCTGAGGACATTAAGCATCACTTCAACAACAACAACAACCACGCCGGAAAATCCGATTTTGACTCAACATTCCTTCTTACCCTATATCAGTGTGTCTGGAACGAATTCGGATTACGTACAAAGATTAAATAATAATGGATAGCTCTAATGGAGCGACATCTTTTCTGCAAAACAAAAAAACTCAATGCGGTAGCACACATCATTCACACACATATATACACGTAGACATACACATAATCTAATGTCACGGGAATGATCTATCTAGGTTTGTGAAAAGGTATGTCCAAAGAGGAAAGCCTTGAGCTGGGTTCTGAACTCGTAGATTTCGTAGACTGGTAGACAGCAAATTCCAGACAGATGGAACGATCAAACTGAACGTGCACTCGAGCACAGCAAAAGATTTCAAATTACGTTTCGGAATTTTCAAAATTCGCTTGAGCACCGGATGGTACGTGATGCTTGATATGTGCAGAGCGAAGCTGAAAGGCAAGACTAGGTGAGCGTCTTGTCGAAGTGATAAGCCGAAAGGTAAGACTAGGTGAGCGTCCTTAAAGGTTTTAAAGGGGGGGTCCTTTTCGAAGGTTTTAAAAAATCTTTACACCAAAAGCCGGCAGAGATAAGACTAGGTGAGCGTCTTGTCGAAGTGATAAGCCGAAAGGTAAGACTAGGTGAGCGTCCTGTCGAAGTGATAATCTGACACAGCGGCAGAGATAAGACTAGGAGAGCGTCTTGTCGAAGTGATAATCTGACACAGTGACAGGTAAGACTAGGTGAGCGTCTTGTCGAAGTGATAATCTGACACACTGACAGGTAAGACTAGGTGAGCGTCCTGTCGAAGTGATAAGCTGAAATGAAAGGTAAGACTAGGTGAGCGTCCTGTCGAAGTGATAAGCTGAAAGGTAAGACTAGGTGAGCGTCCTGTCGAAGCGATAAGCTCAAAGGTAAGACTAGGTGAGCGTCCTGTCGAAGTGGTAACAATCTGAAAGAGTGTACTGTCGAACTGATAAGCTGAAAGGTAAGACTAGGTGAGTGTCCTGTCGAAGTGATAAGCTGAAAGGTAAGACTAGGTGAGCGTCCTGTCGAAGTGATAAACTGAAAGAGTGTACTGTCAAAGTGGTAAGCTGAAAAATAAGACTAGGAGAGTGTCCTGTCGAAGCGATCAACTGAAAGGTAAGACTAGGTGAGCGTCCTGTCGAGGTAAGCTGAAAGGTAAGACTAGGAGAGTGTCCTGTCGAGGTAATCTGAAAGAGTGTACTGTCGAGGTGATAAGCTGAAAGGTAAAGCTAGGAGAGCGTCCTGTCGAGGTAAGCTGAAAGAGTGTACTGTCGAGGTGGCAAGCCGAAAGGTAAGACTAAGAGTGTCCTGTCGAGGTAAGCTGAAAGGTAAAGCTAGGAGAGCGTCCTGTCGAGGTAAGCTGAAAGAGTGTACCGTCGAGGTGACAAGCCGAAAAGTAAGACTAAAAGAGTGTCTGTCGCAGTGACAGTACTCCCGGCACCAGCATTTACCGTCGCGGTGTGGCTACCCTACACTGAGCGGAGCTACCCGTGAGTTCGGACGCACAAGCATCGTTTAGGAACGATGCTTCGGCCAGCCCGAATTCAGCACTCGAACCACGAGGCAATTAACTCCTCAGTAAAGTTCCTGAGCTTACGAGTGCTGGCATTATGAGAAGCTGCGCTCATTACTAGTACTACACCAGCTGCGATACAGAACGTCGGGTTCCGGATGACCTGCATCAGCACGGCCATTCAAACCGAAAGGTGAAGCTGAGGGTCATAAGCCAAGGCGGCGCGGCACGTGCTGTGACGTAAGAGATATCATTAAGGCCGCCTTGCGGTAGTCGTAGGGTTCAGTATCATCGTCACTGCCAATGCCAGTGTAGTCTGGCGGGCCTGCGCAGCATCGAGACAGGGGGTGGGGTGGGGGTAAGGAGTTGGGGGGGGGGGGAGGAGGGACTCCACTCAGCGTTCCCGTACGCATCCACCAGCAAGAGACCGGTCATGTCTACCTGTAGCTGCACACAGCGCTGCGGCTAGAGCAGCACGTGCTGTTGTGGGGGTTTCCCGGCTGTGTGACTGATGAACAATGACGAATGTAGGTCAGCCAGGAATCGCCTTCTACTTCTCATGACCCGCGTGCACGTGAACCGCAGAGTTTTACCACAGTGTATACTGTAGAGTTTCACTACAGTGAAGCGCAGAGTTTCACCACAGTGAGCCGTAGAGTTTCACTATAGTGAACCGCAGGGTTTTACCACAATGTATACTGTAGAGTTTCACTACAGTGAAGCGCAGAGTTTCACCACAGTGAGCCGTAGAGATTCACTACAGTGAACCGCAGGGTTTCACCACAGTGTACCGTAAAGATTCACTACAGTGAACCGCAGGGTTTCACCACAGTGAACCGCAGAGTTTTACTACCTTACCTTACACACACAGCAGTCTCTACAGTGAACTGTAGAGTTTCACGACAGTGAAGCGCAGTGTTTCACCACAGTGAAACGTAAAGTTTTACTACCTTACCTTACACACACAGTAGTCTTTACAGTGAGCCGTAGAGTTTCACTGTAGTGAACCGCAGGGTTTTACCATAGTGAACCGTAGAGTTTCACTACAGTAAAGCGCATGGCTTCACAACAGAGAACCTTAGAGTTTCACTACAGTGAAGCGCATGGTTTCACCACAGTGAACCGTAGAGTTTCACTATAGTGAACCGCAGGGTTTCACCACAGTGAACCGTAGAGTTTCACTACAGTGAAGCGCAGGGGGAACATGAAGCGCCCGAGTCGGGTGGCGGCCAGTAAGTTTGTTTGTTTCACTGGTTACTGAAGCCGGTGCGTTCTGAACTGACCATCGTGCACCCATGGAAGGCAAGTGTTACAGACTCTTATTTCACTTTCATAAACGAAACAAACTTTAATTATACAAGCCGTTGAGGGGGGGGGGGGGGAGGAGGGGGGAGGGGGGGGGGCAGAAGTCTCATCTCATCGTTCTTTTACTTGAAACGTCTCACATACGTAGCAAATGGTGCAGCATAGCTGTGTCCGTACAGTGACGGTAGATCGCAGGTCCAACCAACGTAGGGAAAGCACACGCTCTTCAGTTGGTGCTTTGTTAACATTATTAAAAACACACTGGGCTTTTTTTTTCTGTCCCTTTTTGTTGTTTTCTCTTTCTTTTAATTTAGGCTTGGTCGCCAGACAGATACGACAGTGAAGGGTGTGTGTGTATGTGTGTGTGTGTGTTTGTGTGTGTGTGTGTGTGTGTGTGTGTGTGTGTGTGTGTGTGTGTGTGTGTGTGTGTGTGTGTGTGAGAGAGAGAGAGAGAGAGAGAGAGAGAGAGAGAGAGAGTGTAAGTGAGTGTAAGTAGTGTGAGTGTAGTGTGAGTGTGTGTGTGTGTGTGTCGTGCGTGCGTGCGATGGTGCGTGCGTGTGTGTGTGTGTGTGTGTGTGTGTGCTGTGTGTGTGTGTGTGTGTGTGTGAAAAAGGATCTTTATGCTGTAACCTCGGGGTTACGAGATGGGGCGGAATAAAACACTCTACTATCTACTACTACTACTACTACTACTACTACTACTACTACTACTACTCATACAACTACAATTATAAGGGGCCGTAACCGACTGGCGATGAATCCGAGCCATACCTGTACGAAAAAGAGGACTATGGACTATACTAAAACATGCACGCATGCGACCAACCAAACGACTGCTCTCACCATGGCAACCACGATGCCGTAATAACGACGAATCCTCGCCAGCGCCGCCTGGCGGTTGTTGTAGTTGTTGGCCAGGTACTTGCGGAAGATGGAGTTCTCCACCACCACCAGCAGCTCCACCTGGGCTTTGATCACGCCGCCGTGACGTCGGCCGGCGATGCGGGCTCTCTTCCTCTTCTCTCTCCATCGGCGTCGTTGCTCCCTGTATCTGGCTCGCTCTGCACGTTCCGCCTGGGATGCGGGTCTGGACCGTCTGCGCGTGGAGCGTCGGGACCGTTGGGACGGTCTCGCTGGATCTGGTGGACAAGACACATGGCAGGCCGTTCGTGAGGACCGTTGTTCACAGCTGGGCTGTCTGTGTCTCTCTGTCTGTGTCAGTCTTTGTCTGTCTCTGTCTCTCTCTCTCTGTGTCTCAGTCTGTTTGCCTGCCTGCCTGCCTGCCTGCCTGTCTGTCTGTCTCTCCTGTCTCTGTCTGTCTGTCTGTCTCTGTCTCTCTCTGTCTGTCTGTCTGTCTGTCTGTCTCTGTCTGTCTGTCTGTCTGTCTGTCTGTCTCTCCTCTGTCTGTCTGTCTGTCTGTCTGCCTGTCAGTCAGTCAGTCAGTCAGTCTGTCTGTCTGTATGTCTGCCTGTCTGCCTGCCTGCCTGTCGGTCAGTCAGTCTGTCTGTCTGTCTGTATGTCTGTCTGCCTGCCTGCCTGTCAGTCAGTCTGTCTGTCTGTCTGTCTATCTCTCTCTTCCTCTCTATCCCCTCGCTTTCTCCCTGCACCCCCCTCCCCACCATCCCGCTCTCCTCCAACTCCCCCCGCCCACCCCCCGCCCCCCGCCCCCGCCAACCTCTTCCCTCCCTCTCTCTCCCTCCCATTTCCCCCCTCTACTCCGCCATGCCCCCCCCCCCCCCCCCCCCCCCTCTCTATTCTTGTTTGCTTTCCTCAAAGGACAACAACAGTCAAACA
Source organism: Alviniconcha marisindica (assembly GCA_018857735.1). Lineage (NCBI taxonomy): Eukaryota > Metazoa > Mollusca > Gastropoda > Provannidae > Alviniconcha > Alviniconcha marisindica. The sequence continues at coordinate 643,981 of JABMCL010002457.1, forward strand.
AGCAAGCAAACAAACAAACAAACAACAAAAAAGAAAAAAAGAAAAAAAGAAGAAAAAGAAAAGACCACCCGATCTTGGGTGCAAAACGATTAACTGCACTGAGTGTTAAATCTTTTCAACCAAGTTGTAATCAGATGCTTTTGTGTCTGTGCATCTAATCGTTTTGCACCGAAAATAGGGCGACTTTTTTTGTTGTGTGTATGTGTGTGTGTGTGTGTGTGTGTGTAAGGAAAGAAGGTTCATCTCCTCTATGATCATGTCTACACTTGCAAACACGCGGGTGTCAAGAACGTTTATAGTCAGTTTACTTACAACATTTTACCAGCACAATCACATTTTACCAGCACAATCACATTTTACCAGCACAATCAGGATTTCAACGACAGTTTCTTTTTTTTCACTCCTTCAATGCCCAAATAAATTTGTTGACGTAGTGTTTTACGTTGGTTTATATAATTATATAATGAATATCAAATGAATATAGTCTCCTCTACAGCTTTAATTCATTTAATGATGTCCATGACGATGACATTAGGGACTTCCTCGGGGACTCGGAGGAGGAATGTGCAAAACTAGACTGGAACATTTACACAACAAAGGCATATGGTTTCATGGGTGTAGGTACTGAAGAAACAAACCCGATCATAACGGATATATATATATAATATATATATATATATATATATATATATATATATATATATATATATATTATAGTCCAGGCAATGGTTCATGGGTGTAATATAATTATATATATATATATATAGAGAGAGAGAGAGAGAGAGAGAGAGAGAGAGAAGAGAGAGGAGAGAGAGAAGAGAGAGAGAGAGAGAGATAGGTTATGTATGAAACAAGACAGAAGAAAAAGAGAGTCCAGGCATATGGTTTCATGGTACTGAAGAAACAAACCCGATCAGAACGGATAAAATATAGAGTCCAGGCGTATGGTTTCATGGGTGTAGGTACTGAAGAAACAAACCAGATCATAACGGATATATAGATATAGAGTCCAGGCGTATGGTTTCATGGGTGTAGGTACTGAAGAAACAAACCAGATCATAACGGGTATATATAGATATATGGTATTATGGTGTATACTAAGAAATAAACCGAGAGAGGATATATATATATAGATAGTATAAGAGAGAGAGAGAGAGAGAGAGAGAGAGAAGAGAGACGAGAAGAACCGCAGAGAGAGAGAGAGAGAGTCCAGGCATATGGTTTCATTTAGGTACTGAAGAAACAAACCGATCAGAACGGAAAATATATAGAGTCCAGGCATATGGTTTCATGGGTGTAGGTACTGAAGAAACAAACCAGATCGTAACGGATATATAATGATATAGAGTCCAGGCGTATGGTTTCATGGGTGTAGGTACTGAAGAAACAAACCAGATCATAACGGGTATATATAGAGTCCAGGCGTATGGTTTCATGGGTGTAGGTACTGAAGAAATAAACCCGATCATAACGGATATATATATATATATATATATATAGAGAGAGAGAGAGAGAGAGAGAGAGAGAGAGAGAGAGAGAGAGAGAGAGAGAGAAGGAAGAGAGAGAGAGAGAGTCCAGGCATATGGTTTCATGGGTGTAGGTACTGAAGAAACAAACCCGATCATAACGGATATATATAGAGTCCAGAGAGAGAACTCGAACTCGAAAACTTTAACACTGAGAGAGAGAGAGAGAGAGAGAGAGAGAGAGAGAGGAGAGAGAGAGAGAGAGAGAGAGAGAGAAGAGAGAGGAGAGAGAGAAAAGACTTTAAGACTGAGAGGAGAGAGAGAGAGAGAGAGGAGAAGGAGAGAGAGAGAGAGAGAGAGAGAGAGAGAGAGAGAGAGAGAAAGAGAAGAGAGAGAGAGAGAGAGAATCGAGACGAGAGAGAGAGAGAGAGAGAGAGAGAGAGAGAGGGAGAGAGAGAGGGAGAGAGAGAGAAATCGAAAATTGACTGAGAGAGAGAGAGAGAGAGAAGAGAGAGAGAGAGAAGAGAAGAGAGAGAGAGAGAGAGAGAGAAGGGGGGGGGGGGAGGGAGGGGGGCAAACTGAGCGCAGATTTCAACATACGCGTAACATCGCAAAGAAAGCAGCCTGATATGGAATTGCCAAACCATACAAAACAAAGCAAGCGACAACAATAAATGAAAATGTTCACTGACACTGCACTCTGTGTTTGGGAGGCTGCATGGAAGGGCGGGCAAGCTGCCAGAAAGGTATACCTAGCGTAACTGTCACAACGTATAAACGTCCTTGTACAGTAATTACTCCACTAGAAGTGGGTGGGGGTGGGTGGGGGTGGGAGGCTTCTTATTGCAAGCAACTTAATTGTGTCAGTTGAACTTCTGACTTGTCTGCCCTATCATGTATGTCACTGACTTGAGTGTAAACTTCGAAGCAGACGTAGACAGGAGGAGAGAGAGAGAGAGAGAGAGAGAGAGAGAGAGAGAGAGAGAGAGAGAGAGAGAGAGAGAGAGAGAGAGAGAGAGAGAGAGACAGACAGACAGACAGACAGACAGACAGACAGACAGACAGACAGACAGACAGACAGAACAGACAGACAGACAGAGACAGAGACTAAACTGAGGGAGACTGGGAGACGGAGAAAGAAACAAATGAGAGGGGGGAGTGTAGGCAGAGAGGGGGGGGGCGGACAGGGAGAGATAGACTGAGAGACGGAGAAAAGAAAATCAAGAGAGGAAGTGTCTGGGAGAGGTGGAGTGAGAGAGAGAGAGAGAGAGAGAGAGAGAGAGAGAGAGAGACGGACAGACAGACAGACAGACAGAGAGAGGGAAAGAGAGAGAGGGGGAGAGAGAGAGAGAAGGGAGAGAGAGAGGGGGGGAAAGAGAGAGAGGGGGGGAGAGAAGAGAGAGAGAGAGAGAGAGAGAGAGAGAGAGAGAGAGAGAGAGAGAGACAGACAGACAGACAGACAGACAGACAGACAGACAGAGAGAGAGAGAGACAGAGAGAGAGAGAGAGAGAGAGAGAGAGAGAGAGAGAGAGAGAGAGAGAGAGAACGTGGCGAAAAGCAGGTAGTCGCGGTTCCCGACAGAAGATAAATGCACAATGTTGGGCACGCGCCCCTGACACCAAACGAAGCAGAGAGACAAGCGTCTGATGTAATGTCTCCCTCTCGCCCGATACCGTTTATTCACTCGTCTAATGAACCTCTTACAATCTGGGCCGCAGCACCGGGAGGGGGGTGGGGGTCGAGCATCAAGAAGTCGCACACGTCGCGGGTGACCTACCCGTCACCCGAAGCCCTGATCGGAGCGTCAGGTGAATGCGCACCCCGGAAGTCCTCCGGCCGCCATTTCACCTTTTCTGCTTAACGTCGGTCACGTAGGTTACGTCGGGGTGAGAAACGATGACGTCGGCGTGACGTAGGTCTTCCGAGGACACGTGCAGACCGTGGCATCGAAAGCATGAAGTGCGCGCCTGCTGCGCCGCTTCCTGTCTAGTCCTAGTTCATCACTGACAATGTAGGTCGCTGATCTTCTTTGAAGCAAATTACAGTAACGATGTGAACTCAGGTGGACTAGTTACGGAGAAGAGCTGACGAAGAAGAAGCAGTGATACATGTATAAAGGAGAGAGAAAGGTACGTGTACTAGTAGTGTAGGGCGCCTGTCAGTAGTGTATAACAGAAACAAACGTATTCGCCCGTTCTAATAGTCCCTAATAGTCCTTACGGTCTCTGTGGACGTAAAGCAACGCCCATTCTGCGCGCACGTGTGTGTGGTGTGTGTGTGTGTGTGTGTGTGTGTGTGTGTGTGTGTGCGCGCACGCGCGCGCGGCGTGTGTGTGCCCGCGTGCGCGTCAGTCCGAGCGTGTGTGTGCGCGCGTGCGTGCGTGCGTGTTACGGACGACTGATCTACAACGTAATTACAGTGCCTTGCTACCGGAACTGCCCAACCTGATACGTATACACATATACAAGCCCCCCTCCTCCCCACCCCTCATCCCTCAGACCCCCCACACCCTTACCCCCTATCCCCCATCTACATCTTCCCCTACGCGCGCATTCTGTTTGGGAAGGTCCCAACTCGGTAGAGGAAGCCCTAAGAACTGCCCAGCGCTGCCGCTGCTCCCTGCGGCGGTCCGTTGAGGGCTAGCCTTTTAGCTCAGTGGGGTCAGCCTAATACACACAGCCAGAGGCGGCGGTGTAGGTACGGCGGGCCCCCGTGATACACGCTCTAGATAAAGCAAACGTGCAGCTCCCGCCTCTGTTCTTTCCACCCCTACTTCTCGGCTGTCTTGCTGTATCGCCAAGTGGTTCTTGACATCTCGCCAGGCGACAAACGGCAGCGACGTAGCCACTTCACGTAGCGCTATCCCGCACTGGCACTGAGGACATACATCTCTTCAGCACCAACGGCTTCCTCCCCAGCTCGCGGCCCGGTGGCCCAGCGGTCGCCCCGCTTGCTTGCCTGATCCAGGTTCTTCACTCCAGCTGTAAGTGCAGCGTCTTTCAAAAGCTGCAGCCATTGGCTCTGGTTTCCCAGAGCCCCGCAGCTGTGTGAAAGTCGAGGTGGCCGTCCTGGGCTCCCGTCCCTAATAAGCCTACGGTTTCTGTGGCCGTAAAGCAACACTTCAACAACAACTCTGGTTTCGTTTGGGAGCCGGCTTGGCCTAGCGGCAAGGCGTTTAGGTAAGCGGAAGGACCCCGGTTCGATTCCGCTCCGGCTCTCCTCCCTTTTCGGTTGTGGTCTGTGGACATTGTCGTGTGGCTTTGTCCCTCACAATTAACGAAACATTCAAATGACTCTCATCGCTGCCCATATTAAAGCAAGAGTCGTTCTGGTGGTGACAGTGTAGCGTTAGGTATACTCTCCCTCTTCCCCCACCTCCTGGGATCTCGGTCCCCGCCAGTACCTCGTCGGAGACAACCCGGCGTCAGACAAGTTTAACCAACCTGGTTTCGTACGGTCTGGATCAGAGAGATGAGAGCTGTAGGTTCAGGTTCCTGGTGGAACATAGACCCTTCCCCACGCGCTGTCTACGGTCCTTTGCTTCTGTCACAGGGCAAGGTGGTCTGTCTGGCACTCTTTTACCTCCCTTCCTTCTCAGTGTGACCCTCTGCGAGTTGGCGGAACGTTGTGATGCAGGCTCCAGCTAAGAACTTGCAACTCACTCGATCGCTTTACCCTCGTCTTGTCCACGAGGATGGGTGATCCAGCTTCTCACACTCACAATGAACTGTCCGCAAGCCTGACCCGGATTCCCCCACACCCACGATGAACCAGTTGTTCGTGAGGGTGATCCAGAACCCCCCAATTTCAATTTAATGTTGCTTTACGTCCACAGAAGCCATGAGGCTTATTAGGGCCGGGGAGCCCAGGACGGGCACCTCCACTTTCACACAGTTCCTGAGCTCTGTAACTTCAGTGTTGCTTTACGTCCACAGAAACCGTAACGGACCGTTAGGGCCGGGGAGCCCAGGACGGCCACTTCGACTTTCACACAGCTCCTGAGCTCTGCCGGAACCCCCCACGATGAACTCTCTGGATATGTTCTGCTCAGTAACGCCAGACACTGAAAGCACCCCTCCACCCCCTCCCCCCCACCCCACCCCCACCACTCTGCCCCCTCCGCTACACTGACTGACACAGAAACTAATGAAGACCACAAAGAGTGCGGTCAACAAGACTGCCCCCTGCCAAGTGGCCTGTGAGATCCGCTGTGCTCTCAAGGACAGCAAGTGATCACTTCACTCGCTTTCTGGGAACGGACCCGTAAACGCCAAGTGGGGGTTTACGTCAAACTCCAAGCACTGGTTTACGACATCCTTCCTTCAACCACTGCCGTATTTAGTTACGCCATAGGGTCCAGAAAGCTGTCAGCTAACGAGCAGTTTTTTTGTTGGTGCTCAAACAGTAGTAAGTTTGTTACAAACAACTCAAATAAAACAAGGCGTGTCATTTATAGCCGCCAACAAAGTTTACACCAGCACAAATAAAACCACAATCGTTTGAATCGAGACGGAACTCTTCTTTTTTTTACCAGGGCTGGATGCATCTCGTGT
>JABMCL010002457.1:655000-662500 GCA_018857735.1 Alviniconcha marisindica
AAATAAGCGTTCGTTTGAACCTTTTTGTGTTTGGATCTTGTTTTTAGAACGCTAGCAGTCATTCTGTTTCAGATTTTGTTTTGTTTTTACATTTTGGGGGGCTTAAGAGAAGGCGTAAAACAAAAAGCGGGGGTGGTTGCCGGGATGAACTGTACACAGAACAGTTTTAGACAGACGGTAAATTGGCAATTTCCGCCACGGGTGTTCGCCAACCACCTTCTTGATTGCGGGCATTGCTTTCCGTCGCTTACACCGTTCGGCAGTGAACTGGCCGACCGCGAGGAAAGACCAACTCAAAACAAAGGTAATTGGGGGTTTACCTACACTTCCAAGCCTGGCTACCCACAAATAGCCAGGCGGCTCAAGGCAATCTCAGCGGGCAAAAGAAACCGGAACTGTACGTGTCCAAATATAAACTCAACCCAGCTCCATGAGCATTTCCTGCCGCTACTTTCTTTTCCAAGCTGTTAATCCTGGTCAGTTAGCCCTGTCCGTCGCCATCGGTCAACTCGATATCCCTTACTCACAGAAACCGAAAATAGACATCCTTCCTCCAACCACTGCCATAACCGGTTACGACATAGGTCTCCGATTTGAAACTGTCAGCTGACTGAGTTTTTCGTTGTTCCTCTCATAGCAGTGAGTTTGCAACAGACAGATCAGATTATTTATTTAATAACCGTCCACATTGCTCACGCCAGCACAAATAAAATCTTTAAAAAATCGTTTCAATCAAGACGGAAATCTTTTTTTTATTTTATTTTTTAACCATAATGAGCCTCGTGTTTACTTTAAAATCAACAAAATAATGTATAATGTCACTGGGAACGCTACGACAAGGACTACCGTTCATTATTAATGAACAGTTGTCCCTGTAGCGTTCCCAAGCTGAACACCCTGAGGGTCACCCAATAATGCAATTGTACACTGATAAGATCCAAACACATTTCAGTTACTGTTGCCTCGTAATTATGGCAGGCTTTTTAAGTCACGTGTAGTTTATGCGCTTTGGACTCGTCGGTTATTATGAAAGACAGAAACCGCAGATACAATTTCCACGTAAAACTGTTATTAAGTCAAAGCGGACTGCAGAAACACACAAGCTGTTGAAAATAAAACGCTTTGAGTCTGGACAGGACAAAACAATGTGCAGCTCTGTGCTTATCCTGCCATTTTAAAGCAACGGACAAAGCGACAGTCTCACGAAGACGGTGTGCGAGTGTCGCAAAGTGAACTTCCTTAAAGTGGTATACAGCACTGGAACCAAGACCGCACACTCAGGATATATTGAGAAGTGTCATAGCAATAAGCAACATCTGCACACAACACTGAATGTAGAGACTGCTTACCAGGCAGAAGAATTGCTTCCAGATCATCTAGTCCAGTTGTGTCCGGCTCACTGTCCTCACGCTGAACCTGAAACAAAAGGGCCAGTCTTAGGTCCAGTGTGATGCTGAGAGAGAGAGAGAGAGAGAGAGAGAGAGAGAGAGAGAGAGAGAAGAGAGAGAGAGAGAGAGAGAGAGGGAAAGAGAGAGAGGGAGAGAGAGGAGAGAGAGAGAGAGAGAGAGAGAGAGAGAGAGAGAGAGAGAGAGAGGAGAAGAGAGACAGACAGACAGACAGACAGACAGACAGAACAGACAGAAGACGAGACGAGACAGAGAAGACAGACAGACAAAAAAGAGAGCAGAAGCACTGACACAAGAGAGCAGAGACAGAGAAGAGACACAGACAGAACAGACAGACGACATGAGACACGCAGAGAGACAAGAGAGACGAGAACTAAAGACAGAGACAGAGAGAGAGAGGGGGGGGGAGATACAGATAGACAAAGACAGACGAGACACAGAGACAGAAGAGGAACAGACAGAGACAAGACAGAGAGACGACAACAGACAGACAGAGGGACAGACAGAGACAAAGACAGACAGAGACACAGAAACAGACAGAGGGACAGACAGAGACAGGGACAGACTGCAGAGACACAGAGACAAGACAGATGAGAACAACAGTGAGGACAGACAGGAGACAAAGACAGACTGAGACACAAAAACTGACAGAGGGACAGGCAGAGACAAAGACAGATAGAGACACAGAAACAGACAGAAGGACAGACAGGTCTATACGTAACAGGCTGTCCGTGTAATAAGCTGGAAAAAGACCAGAGGGGCGGGGCAGTTAGGACAACCATAACCACAAAAGATCCAGCAAACGGCAACTTGTTGTCACTGCTGTTTTACGTAATCATTTATGCAATCAAAATGCGATTACTTCTGGAACTGAAATTAAAGAGACAGAGACAGAGACAGACACACAGAAGAACACACACAAACACACACACACACACACACACACACCACACACACACACACACACACACACACACACACACACACACACAGAGTGCGCGTTACTTCCGGATGGCTGAGTCTAGGTTACGACTTTCCACAACGGTTCAAGGACCATCATTCGTGCCAAACGTAAGGTTGGTGAGGAAGCCGATTTGGCCTAGCGGTAAAGGCATTATGGCTAGTAAGCAGAAGGACCTCGGTTCCATTCGGCTTCGGCTCTCCTTTCTCTTCAAAAGTTGTCGTTTATGGACTCTATCTTTATGACTTAGCCCCTCACGATCAACGAAACATGGCTCTCATCGCTGCCCATCTTAATAATGCAGATGTCATTCTGGTAGTGATAGTGTATTGTTAGGAATAGTCTCCCTCTTCCCCCACCTCCTGGGATCTCGGTCCCCGCCAGCACTTTTTTTGGAGACAACTCAGCTTTAATTTCTACATTAAGCTGGACTTGGTTGTTTGGTTAAACTTGTTTAAATAAGTTTAACCAAACAACCCAGTCCAGCTTAATGTAGAACTCATTCAGTGTGGAGACAGTGTGGCATTAGGTATAGTTTTCCACATAGTTTCTCCCCCCCAAGCTCCTGGGATCTCGGTCCTAGCCAGTACCTCTTTGGAGACAACCCAGCTTTAACTAGTTTAAACAAGTTTAACCAAACAACCCAGTCCAGCTTACTGTAGAACTCATTCAGTGTGGAGACAGTGTGGCATTAGGTATAGTTTTCCACATAGTTTCTCCCCCCAAGCTCCTGGGATCTCGGTCCCATCCAGTACCTCTTCGGAGACAACTCGGCTTTCGGCGAGTTTAACCAACCAAACCAAGACACAAGGACCGTGCTAATGGCAAAATCCTACGCTGTGAGCAGGGGACAGATAAGGTGGAGAGGGGTGGGTTGATGGGTGGGTGAGTGGGTATAAGCACTGCGGTGGGGTCCTCGCTCCACGCGCTGACGTTACGGACGTCATCGCTAGATAATGCCGCCATTGTATCGAGCTCTCGCTGTGCTGCTAATGCCCAGTCTTTGTCCGAAACGAAGCCTTTCAGCTCCGGCTTCACCCAGTTCTAACCGATGTGACGTCATCGCCATGATGGCCTCTTTAGATATTTCAGCGGAAGTGTGTTTCTATTCGTCGCGGTGGTGGCGATCAGCCGACGCGACATGGGTCGAGGTCGCAGAGCTGATGATTATAGGAAGTAAACTGGAAGTGAAGTGGCGGTAACGAACCCCGCAATTTTCACAATAAATGTAGGGCGTTGTTTGCAGGCAACTTAATCCTTTGCACTCTCTAGGCTGTACTTTACCATATGAATCGTGTGACCCTCCCATCCCTCTCTCTCTCTCTCTCTTTTTCTAACAATAACACATTGTCCATGTCAGAACAGCTTTGCTCTGAGTGAATCGCTTTCCAGCTGTATTCTAACATCATCTTCAATGGACCAAATCTTTTCCCAGGTATCGCACATGCTGCTAGCTTCAGAACCGTTTCCACGACGTGCAGCAGCCCTGGCCAACAACGACAGCAGCGACAACGACAGCAGCAAGTGGTCTAATCGCATTTGAACAGAGCTGTAATTCACGACCAAACGGACAAAGCGAGGACCACGACAACTTTGTGAAGGACAGCTCTGTTCAAATGCAGAGGACCACTTGCTGCTGTCGTTGTTGCCTTCAGCAGGCCACTCCTGCTTCAGTCTCTGGCCTCTGTGGCTCTCTGACAAAGTAAAACGGCAATGACCAACGTCCAGCTTGGAACGCGATAGAACAGACCGCCGCGAAAAAGCTTCAAATTTCATTCAGAATATTTTACGTATGACGTAACGGAAACAACACGCTAGAGAGTTAATCAGCGCTCGAATTACGTAATACAAGTACAACAACAAAGACCCGCGTCGCCTACGGTAACTGTCACCTGGCGAAACTGTTAGAACAAGTGGCCAGGACAGTATGCCCAAAACGTTGACCGTGCTGTCCCGGCGAGGCAGCGGTCAGTGTGATGACCGCGCGGTCTATCGGTGAACCAGGAGCTGAGCCCCCCGATCAGTCTCACGGACAGCGCGACTGGAGAGAGCGAAGGCTGGAGCGCGGAGTCCGGGCCACCTCGTGCGATACATCATGGAAATCTACGACCTGGTGCCAGTGAAGAGATAGCCATCCGTCATCCGCGCGGACAGTGCGTGTCCTGTGTCCGTTGTCCTACTTCCCAGGACGAAGGCAGCAGGCTGACCTCAGCTGCAGACCAGGGTCAAGATCTTAAGGCTACAGCGGTATCAAAAATCCGTCACCGTTCAAGTCGTACACTTCCCACTTAGGCCGACTCTTTATCGTTGTGTATAATACAGTTTGTGCCTTTCGAATGACTCGTGTCTGGTCTGTTGTCAACGTCTCGTCTACGGCTGTGGCAACGGGTGAAGACTGCAAGACTGTGGCCGAAGGACGGAGGCGGTTTGCCTTCGGTTGAGAGGATCCGAAATACCAACGATGATTCCAGCCCCTCTACTTGGAGACCTTGGTCCTGGGGTGACCCTATGCGGTTGACAGGACGTTAAAATCCAATAACTAACCAACTAACGTTAAGACCAGACATAACCAGAACACCGAGGTCCTGCGTGTGACAGGCTTGTGCACGTTAAAGATCACAAAAGATCACACAGCCGCGGAAACGCGCTGCCCTGGCAAAATTCTATGAACATGCTTCCACCAACATCTGCATGAGTTAGCGGTTTGGGCAGCGCAACGCTTTCGCAGTTGGCCTTCCCCTGGGAAGGCCACGGTCCTGTTGTCCCACAGAAAAATACCTGACGGGTCAGTAAAGTATTACACAATAAAGAATATTGCACAGACAGCATAAAAAGGGTAAGAAAAAAGAAAGAAAAAAAGCGAGACCTAAATAAAACTGAACGTACTAAATGCGGGGTGGTCAAGGGAGTGCGTACCCGGGCCAGGGATCAGAAGGGCAGGCTGTGGACCACGACAAGCGGGCCAGGGATCAGAAGGGCAGGCTGTAGACCACGACAAGCGGCCAGGGATCAGCGGGCCAGGATCAGAAAGCTTAGCTGTAGACCACGACAAGCGGCCAGGGATCAGCGGGCCAAGGATCAGAAGGACTGGCTATGGACCACGACAGGCGGTCCAGAGATCAGAAGGGCGAGCTGTGGACCACGACAAGTGGGCCGGGGATCAGCGGGCCAGGGATCAGCGGGCCAGGGATCAGCGGGCCAGGGATCAGAAGGGCGGGCTGGGGACCGCGACAGGCGGGTCAGTCAGGGCTGCACGTAGCCACAGTTTCATCCCACGTCTTGCGCTGACGGTGTCGGTGCAGCGATGAGTCACAAAGCGGAGTCGTCGATAGCGGAGGTGAGAGGGTCCCCGCCGAGGGCCGTCTCCGGTCAACATCAAACGGTCCTCGTCGCCAGCTCCTCTCCCGCCTCCTCTCGCGCTATCGCCGAGTGTCATCAACTTCTTGTACTCTTAATGCGATAGTCAACCTCTTCCACCTATATTCTGCTCCACCTCTGTGACGTGTGGTGTACACAGGTGTATACAGGTAAGACAGGCTTCTCCAGACCACCGCTCTAGATAGCGGTAAAATCGGGGCGCAGAGCCAGAAGAGAAAGCCTAGTCAGCTGTTCGTATTACAATGGTAGGCTATTCACAAGTTTCCTGACCCAGGACACTGGATAAAGACAGTGTCTGATCGTGACTTTGTTCCTCCACAACGGACGAAAACGTCGAGATGGCTCAGGCATCTGCCCATCTTAGTGCAAAAAATCATTCTGGTGGTGACAGTGTAGTGTTCGGCATAGTCACCCTCTCCCAACATCTCCTGGCCAGAACCTTTCTGGCGACAACTCGGTGTCAATAAAGAAGCCAAACGAAGGAACGAACGGTCATCTGAAGCCGATGTTTTGGTCAAGTTCTACTGAAGTTCTATTGCACAAAGACACTGAGTTACCTATCTTTTTTTCAAGGGTGTTGCTATCGCACCTTAAAGATATAAAGTGCGTGGGATCGGGTCAGTCGTAGTTTGTAGTCTGTGTTGTTCCAATTAGGCATCAGTGACGTGGGAACCTCGGAGCCCTTTCCACGAGCAAAATGGCGGCGACGGTCTCTCAACCCACTAATCATTGTCCTCGAGGAGAGGTGGGTTGGGGCGGGTGGGGGGGGGGGGGGGGGGGGGGGGGGGGGGGGGGTTGTCCCGCTGCCACGTGTTCTATGTGCTCGCGCCGGAGACCTCGCTATTTTTTATATATATATTTTTTTCTCCTCAAATTAGGGTCGTTTATAAATCACTATGTGAGTGTATGATCGGAGGGTGTGGGAGTTGGGGCAGGCCGGTGTAGTGAAAGTCAGTGTCGATAATGATTATCACAACTATTTACCTCCCCTCACAAAACCATAAGCTAAGCGGAACACAGGAAAATTACGGACTGTCAGTGTGGATGTAAGGCCTTTGCCCCTCAGTAACAAACTCCTAGCAGGACCAGCGAAGGACAGCGGGGCCCCTGTGCAGTCAATGATGGATACCGTACGTGCGTGACGACGCGGCTGCCGCCTGGTCGGAGAGGACAGTGAGTGACGACTAACGCGCTGACTGAGTTATCGCTGACGACCAGCAGCTCCTCAAGATAGCACGAGTCGGGCACTGGAGTAGGATTATCGCACTGTGCGTCTTTACACTTTACACGTACCCACGGTAGAGTGGAACTAGCTGACAACGCTCCGTTCGCGTGGGTCAAGCAGTACTCCGTCAACACTCGTAGGCTACTGCACCAATATGTCAGCCGGTTTGGCCCTGGACCTATGTGTCCACGGGTTTGGCCTAGCGGTAAGGCGTTAGGCTGGTAAGCAGAGGGACCTCGGTTCGAATCCGCTTCGGCTCTCCTTTCTCTTCCAAAGTTGTGGTCTCTGAACACTGTCTCGCGACTTTGTCCCTCACAATTCACGAAACGTTAAAATGGCTCTCATCGAAGATTTTCATTTTCTCTTGCCCATCTTAATGCAGGAGTCATTCTGGTGGTGACAGTGTTTCGATAGGTATATAATCTCCCTCTCCCCCCACCTCCGTACCCCCTTCCCCCTTCTCTCCGTCCCCAATAAGCCTTGTGGTTTTTGTAGTCGTTAAGCACCATGTTTACTTACTTACTACACCA
>JABMCL010002457.1:670000-682500 GCA_018857735.1 Alviniconcha marisindica
CCAGTTCACAGTGCAATGCGGTCAAGTTCAAAATTAATGCGTTGAACGTAGATCCCCTTGATGACGCAGCAGAATCACGCCGGTAGCCGGTTTCATAGTGCATCACGCTTGAAATTACTTCACTGAATCTTTTGTGCGCGGGGCGGGGGCAACACTAGCGCCCGGGGCACCCAGACCCACAGAGCTAGACAAGGGCCGCGGTCCCGGCTCAGCCAGGGCAGGAAGTAGACGCTGGTGTGGATGTAGGTGCGTGGCCGGCGGTGCCGAGATGTGGAGGGCAGGGGGCATGACGTGACGAAGGTGTGGAAGGGTGAGTTCTGACAAAGGTGTAAAGCTGGGTGCTGCGGCTGGTCAGTCGGGACCAGGTGGAAAGTGCACACGAGGCAGGGAAAGGAATGCAAGGTGGTTGGGTGGGGTCCAAGCCAGCCCTCGGGTGTCTTGACACCAGTCCATCGCAAGTCATCCGTGGGGGGTTGATGAGAGACTCGACACAGCCGTTTCTACACACTGTAAAAGACGACATCTTGGAAAGGTATGATGGTGAGCCGGTTTGGCCTAGCGGTAAGGCGTTAGGCTGGTAAGCGGAAGGACCTCGGTTCGATACCGCTTCGGCTCTCCTTTCTCTTCAAAAGTTGTGGTTTGTGGACACCGTCTTGTGACTCTGTCCCTCACAATTAATGAAACATTAAAATGGCTCTCATCGCTGCCCATCTTAATGCAGGAATCATTCTGGTGGTGACAGTGTAGCGATAGGTGTATATACTCTCCCTCTTCCCCCACCTCCATACCCCCTTCCCCCCCATTCTCCCCGTCCCTAAAAAGCCTTATGGTTTCTGTGGGCGTTAAGCGCCATGTTTACTTACTTACTAGGGTATGACGATCGAGAGGACGAATGCGCGATCGGTTTTAACCCTACGTCTGAGCCAGCCTCGTTGCGCAGCCTTCGTCTAGACGGATTTTTTTTTAAACGGAAGTGCATGCCGTCGGACCAGAAAGCATAAAGTTCAAGAGAACACACACTGGCAGTTAAGTTCAGTCCCATACAAAGCCTCTGACGTTTTCAGTTGCTTGTCCCTAATATGTCGTCCGACATCCGAGGACATTAAGAATCATCAAAGAACGGGCGGTATTTGCCATCATGGCCTGTTTCAGCTCACTGGGAAAGGTGCTGTCCTTTACAGCGGTGACGTGATAGTTCATTTTTGAATACACGACTGCAAACATCGTGAATACAGGAAGATGACCGGAAGTTCATTCCGCGCATAATTTTAGAATGAAATTATACATTAAAATTCGTCAGTCGGTTCAAGGGTTATGATGATGAAGTGATGCTTAATGTCCTCAGATGTCGGCTGACATATTTAGGGACAAGCTGCGACCAGTGCCGAAGCACGGTTCAGTATAGCTTTACGTCCACGGAAACCGGTTCAGTGGTTTCTTTACCCGAGTGTTTATTTACCCCTTCTCCACACTCCGAGCACCGCTTTCCGGCACCTTCCTCGGAGGAAGGCAGGATGTCGTAAACCAGTGCTTGGAGTTTGCCCCCTCAGTCTCCCTACTGTGTACCCGCGGACTGACAGAGGCCGTCCGAACTGAGCAGGCAAGTGAAGTGCGGGTCGTTGCGTCAGTTGGCCCCAACCCCATGCAGCAGGGTGTAAAGGAAGAGTCGCAGCCGGCAGCTGTAGCCCCAGGCTGCTGCTGCTGCTGCAGTGACGGCGCTGCTTCAGCACCAGCAACGCTCGCAAGGTATGTGTGTACAAATTCCCACGGAGAAGACGCCCAACTCGCGAGCTGGCGCATACTTTACCTGTACGCAGGTATGATAACTTTGGGGTTTCGGCCGTACGGTATATCGACCAGCTGTTTAAGCGCTTCCCCCCTCCTCCCCCTCCCGGCGCCCCCCTCCCCCCCGCCCCCCCCCCCCCCCCCCCCCCCACCCCCTTTGATATCTTAGTGGTCGCTTCTCTACTTGTGTGGCCCACTGACCTGCTTTCACCTCTCGGAAGCTGGCAAAATTGATAACGTGGCCTTCGTGCCCTCTTTGATGTACTCAAGATATAAAAATGAGAATTGGTTTTTAACGCCCAGTCACCCATGAAACAATGTTGTTTCATGACTTTAAATTATTGAGATGTAATTATGCGCAATTCAATTCTTCGTTGTGCGTTAAGGTGTAAGATCGATCGACAGCTTTAATTTCCCGCTGGGATGAATAAAGTATATTGTTGTTGTTGTTATTGTTAACTATGCAAACTTGACTTTTGTCTCATGAAACTGTCTTCATAATAACAAGGCCACTCAAAAGCCAGCAAGCTTAACCTTTTCGCTGCCAAGAATTTTGTTTGGCGCAGTTTCCTTCCAAGATCATTCTCAAGAAAAGGTTCGGCAGACCAAAAACAAAACAAAAACAAAACAAAAAACGCCATTTTCAGCATTGGTTCCTGTCAGTGTGCGTAAAATATCTGGAATTCAAGCAGGAAGTCAGATGACCTTCTAAATGAAGACGTTGAAGCGCTCTGCCAGTGAGGTCATATGACGTCCTGAGGGCAGCGAAAGGGTTAACCCGAAAGCGAGAGAGCCAGTGTTCACCGGGTGTACGGCCATGTACTGATGGCCATGTAATGCTCACCACTAGGGCCGGTCTTAACCTCTCTTAGCCTCGCGGTGCCTAGGACTCCGTGGCTTCCCAACAATGTTCAGTTCAGTTCAGTTCAAGATGGTATAATTATGTGCGCTCGGTAAAGCCTATGTGTGCTCCACCCCGTCTCTCAGACGTTTTCCCAACGTTGTCTTTGAAACGGTTCCAACGTTCGTCTGATTGACGATGGCCCTCTCATGCCCCAGTGGTGGCACTAAATCAGTCAGGGTGTATGCCGATGACCCAATAGCGAAACTAAATCATCCAGGGTGCATGCTGATGACCCAATGGTGGCACTAAATCAGTCAGGGTGCGTGCTGACGACCCAGTGTCACAACTAAATCAGGGTGCTTGCCGATGACCTGATGGTGGCATTAAATCAGTCAGGGTGCATGCTGATGACCCAATGGTGGCATTAAATCAGTCAGGGTGCATGCTGATGACCCAATGGTGGCATTAAATCAGTCAGGGTGTATGCCGATGACCCAATGGCGAAACTAAATCATTCAAGCTGCATGCTGATGACAGTGGTGGCACTAAATCAGTCAGGGTGCATGCTGATGACCCAATGGTGACACTAAATCAGTCAGGGTGCATGCTGATGACCCACTGGTGACACTGAATCAGCCAGGCTGCATGCTGATGACCCAATGGTGCCACTAAATTAGTCAGGGTGCGTGCTGATGACCCAATGGTGCCACTAAATCAGTCAGGGTGCGTGCTGATGACCCAGTGATGCCACTAAATCAGGGTGCTTGCCGATGACCTAATGGTGACACTAAATCAGCCAGGGTGCATGCCGATGACCCAATGGCGAAACTAAATCAGTCAGGGTGCATGCTGATGACCCAATGGTGACACTAAATCAGTCAGGGTACATGCTGATGACCCAGTAGCGCAACTAACTCAGAGTACTAAATCATTCAGGGTACATGCTGATGACCCAATGGTGCCACTAAATCAGTCAGGCTACTAGTGATGAGGCAATGAGGAGAACGGCACCAGCTTGTATGAGGGAAGGGAGAAGGAGAAAAAAAGTAGCTACCGGAGAGCAGCTGACATGCTGAGCGGAAGACTATCAGCACGGGCCGCGGGCTACTGACGGTGCAGAACACTTCACGCGGCCGACAGGTAACTGCCCAAAACGCTGGACATCACATGTACGGCATATCGTTACGCTGCCAGAAGGCGAGGAGCTGGAAGAAGAGACGGGACTGACAGGGAAGCGGAAGGGCCAGCGCCACTCTGTTAGCCGCCTCGTACTCATAGCCGTGGTAAGTAAGTACGTAAACATGGTGCTTAACGTCCACAGAAACCATAAGGCTTATTAGGGACGGGGAGATGGGGAGAAGGGGTATGGTGTTTAAGTCCACAGAAACTTCGTCGGCTTGTTAGGGACGGGGAGAAGGGGAGGGGGAGGGGGTATGGAGGTGGGGGAAGAGGGAGGTTATATACCTATCGCTACACTGTCATCACCAGAATGATTCCCGCATTAAGGTGGGCAGCGATGAGAGCCATTTTAATGTTTCAGCAGGAAGTGATGGACAAAGTCACAGGACAGTGTCCACAGACCACAACCTTTTTGAAGAGAAAGGAGAGCCGAAGCGGTATCGAACCGAGGCCCTTCCGCTTACCAGCCTAACGCCTTACCGCTGGGCCAAAACCGGCTCACTCATAGCCGTGGACCTATGTATATATAGATATAATTATGGGTCCATGCTCATAGCCGTGCCGTCACGTAGCACCAGCAATGGCCGCAGTCGGTCAGCGTTACGTCCCTTGCATGACCCTGTGTAGCGTACGTGCGGGAGTAGTTGTTCGATTCCGAGTGTGGCGATACAAAACAGTAAGTTACTGCCCCCCTTGCCCCCTGCCCCCAACAAGAGAGAGAGAGAGAGAGAGAGAGAGAGAGAGAGAGAGAGAGAGAGAGAGAGAGAGAGAGAGAGAGAGACTCTGTGTGTGTGTGGGGGGGTGTGTGGTGTGTGAGAGAGAGAGAAGAGAGAGAGGGGGGGAGAGAGAGAGAGAGAGAAGAGAGAGAGAGAGAGAGAGAGACAGAGAGAGAGAGAGAGAGAGACAGACAGACAGACAGACAGACAGACAGACAGACAGACAGACAGACAGACAGACAGACAGACAGACAGACAGACAGGCAGAGAGCGACACACAGACAGAGACAGATAGAGAGAGACAGAGAGAACTGCGACATTTCACAAAATCGCTGCTTGTTGTAGAACATGGTACCATAGATACGCTCTCATCGACATGCCGGGTACGGGCAGTTGCGCTACGTTCACGAAGCGATGACACTGTCACGGAAAGAGCAGTCGCTCAAGCGCCTGGCCTACACAACTGGAGCAGGACACGATCTACACTTTACCCTTTACGCATGAGTGTATAGTGGCGTACCCGCCACAGTAAAAACGACTGTAGATGGAGTAGAAAGAACCCAAACTCCAAGCACTGGTTTACGACATCCATCCTCGGAGGAAGGTGCCGGAAAGCGATGCTCGGAGTGTGGGTAGAACCGTCAGGGCCGATGTCGTCTGTACTGTGTGAAAACGGCTGGCTTGAACGAGAGTTACTGACAATCCCAAACTCCTGGCACTGGTTTACGACGTCCTCGGAGGAAAGTGCCGGAAAGCGATGCTCGGAGTGTGTGACAATTCCTGATCACGTTGAACATGAAGGCACAAGACACATCGAGTCTGTCGCCATCATGGCCTGTTTCAGCTAAATTGGGAAAACGGTGCTGTCTTTCAGAGCCGTGACGTGATAGTACATTTCTCAATACACGACTGCAAACATCGTTAATACAGGGAGATCACCAGAAGTTCATTCCGCGCATAATTTTAGAATTAAATTATACATTAAAATTCGTCAGTCGGTTCGGGGTGGCTGTGTGTGGCTCTGCAGTCGGCCCACTACCGAGACAGCATTTTGTGGATAGTCAAATGAAGCTTCGCGCTGTTGCAGGGGTTGCCGAAGAGAATGCTCAAGAATATGATTAATTAGTTACTGAGCTGGTGATTTGACCGTACCGTCCTGGCAGTCTCACAGGATCATACGAGGACGAACAAACACCGTCAACAGTTAATAGTGACACATTCAAATCCTTCTCAGTCACACCTCACGCCAAGCCAGATCTACGGACTCGTTCTATACCATGGCTAGCCGTTCGTAAAAACCGGCGGTCGACTGTATGATATGACCTACAACACACACACACACACACACACACACACACACACACACACACACACACACACACACACACACACACACACACACGCACGCACACACACACACACACACACACACACACACACACACACACACAAAACACACACACACCACACACACACACACACACACACACACACACACACACACACACACACACACACACATGCACACACACAAAAAGCTGATGTCCACCATTATTCAATCACAGTGCATTGAGAAAGGTTTCAAGAAAACCAAAACATTTCGACACAATGGGTGTTCCTGTTGTGCTTATTTTCTCTAGACTAAGTAAGTAAACATGGTGCTTAACGTCCACAGAAACCACAAGGCTTATTAGGGACGGGGAGAAGGAGGGGAAGGGGATACGGAGGGTGGGGTGGGGGGGAGATTATATACCTATCGCTACACTGTCACCACCAGAATGACTCTTGCATTAAGGTGGGCAGCGACTGATGAGAGCCATTTTAATGTTTCATGAACTGTGAGGGACAAAGTCACAAGTCAGTGACCACAGACCACAACTTTTGAGGAGAAAGGCAAGGAGAGCCGAGGTCCCTCTGCTTACCAGCCTAACGCCTCACCGCTAGGCCAAACCGGCTCACTTTATCTAGACGACGAAAAGGCCGTTTAAGACATTTTACACTGGGCGAATCTGATGGTGTTAGTTCTACCGCTAGAAGATAGTGACCGTCGCTTGATGGGCGTGATCCTAGAGCATGTTACCGATGGCTCATCGTGTCCCAACATGTGGATGTGCTGCCGCAGACAGAGATGCAGCTGGTCGATCTGCGGTTTGGAGTTCACGCCATCGGAGCCTGGCCCGCCGGCTCATCTCCCAATGTGAACAGACTGTGAGAGCGTGTCTCGAGGCAGACTGCGCTGGGAAACTGAACTCCAGTTTCGTCAGCTGAACTTACAGCGCGTCTTGATCTCACTACGGAACAGTTTCGTTAGACAGCCCATTGCGATTAAACAGCACGTCGTGGCAACACTGTAAACACTAGGCCGTAACTTTGTAACACTGTAAACAGTAGGCAGTAACGTTAAGCAATGGGCTACATCATGAGAACACTGAAAGCAGTTTAAAATTAAGCAGCAAATCTTTACAGCACCGGCAACACGATGAGAAAGACTGCCACTCTGCATCTGCAGTGCCCCTACCCCTCCCCCTCCACCCCCATCCTTTAATCTGTTTTCTTCAGTCGCATCAGTTCAGTAGCATTCTGCTTCCAATCCCACTGACCTAAACCGGGTGGTGCCCACACTTACAAATAGCAAAAACAACAACGTCAACGCCAAACAAACAAGCAAAATAATGACCGAAACAACCAGCAAAATACCAGTTTCTGCGGCGTTCCTGAGAATGAAAGAGGGACTCAAATGGTTGAAGGCTTGTAAGATATGTTTACGGCAATTCCCAACTGTTTACCGCCGCCATCCTTCGCTCCCCCCACCCCCGACGCCCACCCCTACCCCACCCCACCCACCAGCTCTCGCTCGTGTCTGGGAGTCCCAGGAGTAGAGTAATTACGGCTGGGACGGAGGAATCTGTACACAGGTAGACGTCTGACGTCACTCCGCACCGCGCTTCCAGAGTTTCAGGAATGTGACAAAGTATCAGAGCCATTGAAATTCCTCACCTACCTATCTGTCTTGTCCGCATGCTCCACAGTCAGGCCGCAAAACTGACACAAAACTGGCAGCGGAGGGGGGAGGGTGGGGAGGAGGGGGAATGAGGGGAGGGGGGGGGGGGGGTAGAGAGAGAGAAAAAACCGGTAACCCCGCGCAAGGTGGCGATGGCGGGAAGATAAGGTAGCGGTGTGTGAGGGGTTGGATCGTACGTCAGAGAGGGCGCTGATGCGCACTCCGCTGACGTAGTAAGAGAGCTTGTTTGTGCGTCCATGCCTAGCTGAAGTTGCAAAATTTCCGGGATTTAATGGACTGAGAAGGGAGAGAGAAAAAAAAATCGGTCGAAAAAAAAAGAAAAAGGAAACAAAAACGAGACATAACGCTTCCAGAATCTGCGTAACTTTTTTGTTGCCGCTGGTTTGGTGTGGCGAGGCAGAGTTCTGTGTGTTAATTTTTGTTGCTGTTGATGTTGATAGCTTTTATGCAGCGCAGTTCTCCGCTCCCTAGCAGACTCACTGCGCTCGCATGTGATGCTGCATGAGTGAATAGCTTTTTATAGCGCGTTTTTCGATATCCACCGAAGTGATGCACTTACAGCGCTGACATGGCTGGTGCCACATGAAACTGCTGCCGTCAGTTCTCGGAGCGTTCTGCGTACACCATACAACCATGCACCATGTCACTTCATACACTGAAAGACACATACGTAAGGTGCATGCGTGTTTAGCTGTAACCTGCCACCTGCACTTTTGGCAGAATGACCGGGATCTTTTACGTACTACTGTGTTAACACAGGGGTGAAAACAGCTACCGAAATAAGAGTCAGAACAGAATGTTGAACCTGGAGAAGAAAATTTTCCCGCCGTTCCTTCAGGGACTCGAACCCGCGACCTCTCAATCATGAGTCCGGCGTTCTGACCACTGAGTTATCCCTCCCCTTCAGTTCTCGTGTGTGTGTGTGTGTGTGTGTGTGTGTGTGTGTGTGTGTGTGTGTGTGTGTGTGTGTGTGTGTGTGTGCGCGTGCGCGCGCGTGCGTGCGTACGTGCGTGCGTGTGTGCGCGTGTGTGTGTGTGTGTGTGTGTGTGTGTGTGTGTGTGTGTGTGTGTGTGTGTGTGTGTGCGTACGTGCGTGCGTGTGCGTACGTGCGTGCGCGTGCGCCGTGCGTACGTGTGTGTGTGCGTGCGTGTGTGTGTGTGCGTGCGTGCGTGCGTGTGTGTGTGTGTGTGTGTGTGTGTGTGTGTGTGTGTGTGTGTGTGTGTGTGTGTGTGTGTGTGTGTGTACATGATATAGGTCCATGGATATAGGTCCATGATTGAGACAGCACTGTCCCAAACCGCGTCATCCGCTATTTTTCCTACGGCGAGTTAAAGCGAGCAAACGGGTCGTCAAGTGATCAAGACAACATTGTATCGTTCGCCTTCATTGGCTCCTTTCACGTGCTGCGTCACAAACAAATATTTCTCTTGCAATTGTTGTTGCCATTCGCACGCATATTATTTTTTCATCGATCTGCCATAATCAGGGTAACAATGTTTGGTCGGTCAAGCAGCTTTGCTGTTTTGACGTTTAATACTCTGCTTTCTGTCTGATCCTTCGGTCGCCTTCACTCTCTCGCTTGACCGGGCGTTTAACATCAAGAATCAGTCTGTTGTCCTTCCGCCGGACCTGGGAGTCACCGTGTGGGGCTGTGTGCTGACCTACGACCAAGGCTTACTCGGTCCATGTTGACCAAGCGGCCGAAGGCGCAGTGCCGCTATCGGTATGTGACAACGTTGATGCCTTTTCTCGTCGGCAGTCTGACAACGCCGGTACGTAGCCTCACGTGACCGACCACCAGTTTGTGTACAAGACCGCGGTCTCAGTCAAAACAGAGCCAATGGAGCGGCTCGGCGTGAATACTTATAACAAAAGGCAGGACGGAAGTCAGCTGGCTGCGCTCCGTCAGCGGGTTCCTGGCGATCGGTAATCCCTGTCTAACCCCCTAGTCAAAGATGCCGCCCGGACCCCCAGCACCAACAAGCTGCACGGCTGAGAAAGCCGGGTGACCACATGCAGAACGGCCTGCAAGCGGCCCCTGGTCAGGCGAAGGAGAGTGGGGAAGGAGAGTGGGTCAGTGCTGACAACAGCAGGCTTACGCCGTAACAATAGCACTTCAAACAGCAGCAACCCGACCGCCTTCCTTCCGCCTCGACGATCAAAGAGGAGGCGTCGCCCGGAAAGGCGGCCCTGTTTCCGCGCCAGTGATAATCTGGAACTCGGCGTTCCAGACACGGCCACGAGTGCCTAACGGTGCCAGCCTGTTGGTCCACCCGCCCGTGCTGCTGGTGGTGGTGGTGGTGGTGGTGGTGGTGGTAGTGGTAGTGGTGGTGGTAGTGGTGGTGGTGGTAGTGGTGGTGGTGGTGGTGGTAGCCCTGACGGCGGAACGCCTTTGCTCAGTGCTGGGACCGTCCTCTCCATTCACACCTGTTCAGCCACGCGTGGAAGCGGCTTGAGGTCACTAAAATGTTCCATTACTACTCGTCACACTGGGCGCAATAAGGACGCGGGCGACAGAAAATAGTTCAGTCAATGACAAGCTGTAATTCGCGTTTCACGCCTAAGTTAACCGTGAAGGTTCTATCAGACCGAAGTCAATGAAGAGACACGAACATGATCAACAGCACGGGTGCGCTACAGTCCTGTTGCTAGAAACACACCCACTCCCGTCAACACCTCTCCCGTGGGATTAATAAGCAGGCACACAACATTTACTTACAACCCCATCACACTGTAGATTATTCCACTCAATTAATCCTAAAGAAGTGTGTATTCTACTTTCTCTGTCCGTTAAGTGTGTGTGTAATGGTCTTATAGTTTCGAGGAATTTTCAAAATCGCCGAGTCTTTTTTTTTTATCTTTCTTTTTTCTCTGCCTTTTTTCCACCTGTCTTCATGACAGTGCAGATACCCCCGATCACGGAACAGTGAAGTTGTGTGCGTAGCGGACTAAAATATAATTTAATTGATTTAAAAGCTGGTTAGGTCTACATTCAATAAAATGTTCAGTTAGTGGCAGAGTCCATCCCCGCCTTCAGTGCAGATCACAGTGAAGACTGAAAAAGTTGCGGCTAATGCTGTGTCTGTGGGAAAGTTGCGGCTAATGCTCTGTCTTTGGGAAAGTTGCGGCTAATGCTCTATCTGTGGGAAAGTTGCGGCTAATGCTCTGTCTTTGGGAAAGTTGCGGCTAATGCTCTGTCTGTGGGAAAGTTGCGGCTAATGCTCTGTCTGTGGGAAAGTTGCGGCTAATGCTCTGTCTTTGGGAAAGTTGCGGCTAATGCTCTATCTGTGGGAAAGTTGCGGATAATGCTCTGTCTTTGGGAAAGTTGCGGCTAATGCTCTATCTGTGGGAAAGTTGCGGATAATGCTCTGTCTTTGGGAAAGTTGCGGCTAATGCTCTATCTTGGGAAAGTTGCGGATAATGCTCTGTCTTTGGGAAAGTTGCGGCTAATGCTCTATCTGTGGGAAAGTTGCGGCTAATGCTCTATCTTTGGGAAAGTTGCGGCTAAGCTGTATCTGTGGGAAAGTTGCGGCGAATGCTATGTCTTTAGGAAAGTTGCGGCTAATGCTATGTCTGCAGGAATAGACTTCTTGGGTCCGACTGCCGATGGGGAATGTTGTGAGAGACAATGTATCTGAGATTACTTTAAGCTAACTAATGGAAGGGCGTTCTCATTACTTGCATACACCAGTAACACGGGACAGCCTGGTGAGGTGGTCGCTACCTGAGAATGATACCAGTTCTAGTCGCTACCTGAGAATGAGACATGGTCTGGTCGCTACCTCAGAAAGATACCTGTTCTAGTCGCTGCCTGAAAATGATACCTGTTCTAGTCGCTACCTGAGAATGATACTTGCTCTAGTCGCTACCTGAAAATGAGACATGTTCCAGTCGCTACCTGAGAATGAGACTTGTTCTAATCGCTACCTGAGAATGAGACATGTTCTAGTCGCTGCCTGAGAATGAGACATGTTCTAGTCGCTACCTGACTGAGGATGAAACATGTTCTAGTCGTTACCTTACTGAGGATGAGACATGTTCTAGTCGCTATCTGACTGAGAATGAGACATGTTCTAGTCGCTACCTGACTGAGGATGAGACATGTTCTAGTCGCTACCTGACTGAGGATGAGACATGTTCTAGTCGCTACCTGACTGAGGATGAGCCATGTTCTAGTCGCTATCTGACTGAGAATGAGACATGTTCTAGTCGCTATCTGACTGAGAATGAGACATGTTCTAGTCGCTACCTGACTGAGGATGAGACATGTTCTAGTCGCTACCTGACTGAGAATGAGACATGTTCTAGTCTCAGACGTTTTCTTTCCTTTTTATGTGTCGCCTTTGTCTTTCGCTACCTGCTTCTCCGCAGGTAAGAGTTTGCCGGTGTTGGTGACCAGCACAAAGACACCGTAAGAAATAACAGGCCCACGCGTAGTAAATACACTCGCTCGCCTGATTAACGTAAGCTTGTTCACTCGGCACGACCCGCCGTACAGCACCCACTGTGAAACACTCCTGCTCTGTCCTTTTTCGGGGTCATCAGGCCAGAGGTCACGCTTGACCTCTTTCTGTCCCCCCCCCCCCCCCCCCCCCCCCCCACCACCCTCCCCGCCCTGTCCGAAGCGCGGTCTCTTTGATCTTATCCCCGTGACGGACCAAGCGTGCTACGGCTCCGCCCAGCTTTGAACAGGGAGCAACTTCCACGTAACGCCGTGGAAATCAAACAGTGAAAGGTAGGGCGCCGCTTTAAAATCTGTGTATCCGACGGTTAAAGGCGGTCATGCAGAAGTCTGGCAGTAGGAACGGCCCTCGCTGAAGCACGGCACGGTCAGATCCAGTCTCTAATGCTGGCACAATTTTTTTTCGGCGAAGTACGGTCAGATCCAGTCTCTAATGCTGGCACTATTTTTTTCGGCGAAGTACGGTCAGATCCAGTCTCTAATGCTGGCACT
>JABMCL010002457.1:687500-692500 GCA_018857735.1 Alviniconcha marisindica
CGAGTTAATTCAAGGTATGTAAACTCCGCCAGAGGTACACCCTCTATAATGTTCTATATAATAATGGCAGTCTTTTTCAATCTCTGTTGCGTGCGCGCGCGCACACACACACACACACACACACACACACACACACACACACACACACACACACTCACTCTCTCTCTCTCTCTCTCTCTCTCTCTCTCTCTCTCTCTCTCTCTCACACACACACACACACACACACACACACACACACACACACACACACACACACACACACACACACTCACACACTCACTCACGCACATACACACAACCCGTCAAACTTCTCATTATGTTCTTGAATGAATAGCCTGACCAAATGAAGACGAAACCGTCAGACAAAAATGAATAGGCAGCGTGCAGTGAATGCTGCCCTACGGCCTGAACATTTCACCACGCGCAGCACAACCTTTGATGCTTCCAACTTCCTTCTTCTTTTTTTCTCTTCTTTTTTTCTCTCTGTTAAAAAAAGGGATGTCAGCTCACTCACCTTCTCCAGGGCAGTGTCTTCACTCGGCCAGTTGTCCGCGTCGCTCTTCTTTGTCCACGTATAGCCAAAATAGTTGTCATCATCTTCATCACTTCCGGTGTCATCATCTTCATCACTTCCGGTGTCATCAGAAAGGTCAATTTCCTCAAACGCACCTTCAGCCTTGGAAGGGCCACTTTGTTCCGCAGGCAGCAACAACAGTGCCTCATCGTCATCATCATCATTATCGTCATCGTCATCCACAAACGAGTTCCAGCTGCTGCTGAAGTGGCCGGCACTGGCTCCAGCCTCGCGCGTCGGAAGCGAGTCTCCGTTCGGCCAACCGGCAGCTTCCGGCTCGTCCTCTGCGCTGTCCGGCAGCCGGCCTTCAAGATCCGGCAGTGTCGGGGGCCGGTGCAAAGGGCTAACTCGCGGTGAGAGCGGGGTCCAGTCATCGTATCGGGTCCAGTCATCGTATCGGACCTCACCCTCCTTCAACGCAGCCAGTCGGTACAGCTCCGATTTCACCGTTGGTTCGTCTAGGTCTAGAAAACGCAAGAAGAAAAAAAAAAATGATATGGTTATAACATGATATGGTTATGTCATGATATGGTTATGATATGATATGGTTATCAGATTTACTAAAGCTAAAAGCCTTAGTTTGGTCTTTGCCAGCCAAAGTTATTCTAGACAGGTATTCTAGACATACCAGTGAGTCGGGAGAGGGTAAGTCAGAATGAGTGAGCACACACACACACACACACACACACACACACACACACACACACACACACACACACACACACACACACACACACACACACACACACACACACACAACTAACCAATGAACGAATGAATGAATTAAGCAACGACTGGATGGCTGAGCGACTGGGTGTGCTGGATGACCACTAAATGGACGCAATTTGCGTCGAACGAGAAAAAGACTTATCGACAGAATGACTGAAGAAATGTATTTGCCTATTCACCACACACAAATAAATAATACTATGGTGTTTCGTTTTAATCCCACACAGAGACACTGCTAAAAAGCACAAAATTAACAGGACACTGAGTTTACTTATATGGCAGGGGCAGTGGAAATAGATTAAAGTCGTAAACTAACTGTAACGAACCGAGAAAATGTACTACAAGACATGCAAAGTTCTCTGGGTTTCTTTATTTATATCTGAAGTGTGAAAGCCATTTATTTAAGGAAATGTTGCTTTCTGGCAGAAGCAGCCTGTATAATAATTACTTCGTTAAAAAATTAAGAAAAATAAAGAAAAAAAAGAAGAAGAAAAAGGGGGCGGGGGAGGGGGGGGGGGAGGAGATGAGAAAAAAAGGGAAAACAACAACAACAACAACAAATTAAAATTAAAAAAAAGAAGCTCAAACTGTGTCCGTTTGAAGATCCGGCCTACGTCTCCAACTCGTGCGCACACCGGAAGTGGAAACCCGTTTTCCGTCTGGCCTATCCGCGGTGCCGTTCGCCTTTATTCATCAGTGTGTCATACTCTGCGGAAGCGCAGCTCACTGAGGACAGGGTCTCGTGCGCTTTCTACCCGCGCCAACGGGAACCTTTGCATAGAGAGGCAGTGTTTGAGCCAGCAGTGCTCCATGGAGTGCCGCGAAACCCAGTGCCCGTTTATTTTTATTTATTTTTATTTTTTTCAAATTATGCTGTTGTGTTGTGTGTGTGTGTGTGTGTGTGTGTGTGTGTGTGTGTGTGTGTGTGTGTGTGTGTGTGTGTGTGTGTGTGTGTGTGTGAGAGAGAGGGGGAGAGAGAGGGTGTGTGTGTGTGTGTGTGTGTGTAAAGTGTGTGTGTGTGTGTGTGAGAGAGAGGAGAGAGAGAGAGAGAGTGTGTGTGTGTGTGTGTGTGTGTGGGTGTGTGGTGTGTGTGGTGTGTGTGTGTGTGTGTGTGGTGTGTGGGGAGGGGGGAGTGGTGGTGGTGTGGTGAGTGCGTGTGTTGTAGGTGTGTGGTTTGTGTGTGTGTGTGTGTGTGTGTGTGTGTGTGTGTGTGTGTGTGTGTGGGGGCTGTGTGTGTGTGTGTGGGTGTGTGTGTGGTGTGTGTGTGTGTGTCTGTGTGTGTGTGCTTTGTGTGTGTGTGTGTGTGTGTGTGTGTGTGTGTGTGTGTGTGTGTGTGTGTGTGTGTGTAATGTGTGTGTGTGTCTGTCGGACTGAGAGAGAGAGGGAGAGAGACAGACAGACAGAGACAGAGAGAGAGAGGGGGGAGAGAGACATGGGGAAACAAAGAGAGGTAGGCGGGGGGGGGGGGGGGGGGGGGGGGGTAGATATACAATTTAGATGAATTGTATTTTGAATGTAAGCACCTTGCACTCATCTGAGGAGAGGCACAGACAAAATACAAATTATTATTATTATTTTCTGTTGGTTTTGTCGGCTATTGTGAAAGAAGCTTTGGGCTTGCTTCAAGAAAAGTCACGGTAAGTAATATGTAATGTGAGTAGAGCAAGACCGCTCCAGACGATGACGGTCGTCCGGACAAACAAGGGACGCTATTGTCTGTGCAGTTGGGAAGCCTCTCTGTGACACGGCTTAGAGCATTTGGAACTCTAACTCTAACTCTAAGTCCCAACGCCGGCGCAGGAATGAAGTTCGCTTGCAGATTCAGATTCAGGTTTTTTACTGATTCACCTAGTTTTACAACAAGGAAAGTGTCTCGAAAAGAGAAAGAGAGAGAGAGAGAGAGAGAGAGAGAGAGAGAGAGAGAGAGAGAGAGAGAGAGAGAGAGAGAGAGCTCTTTCGAAAAAATCTACTGGCATATATACAGCCAAAGATAGGAAGCGAGAGAAACAGGGGATTATCTGTTTGTTTAGACAGCGCCAAATTCAGTAAAGTCACTTCTGTGAGATGCAGGAGTCAAAGAGTGGACGGAACCTGAACACCGTTGCCATGCTCACAGGTTTGCCTCCGGTCAGCCGTGACAAGCTCGCTCACTCCAAAGTTTTCGGATAGCGGCACTTTAAATGGACTGATGCAAAACAACATCAACAACAACGACAACAAAACGACAACAAAACAACAACAACGACACTGACTAACAACAAAACAGCAACAACAACAAAACCCTACAACGACAATAACCAACCGGAAACGTGCTTACATACTGTTTGCAGTAAAACAAAGCAACAACCAACAAACGGTAAAAACGCCTTATCCCCAGACACGGAAATGCCAGAGTAAGCTTACCTGGTGGTGACAGCAGCACCATGGCTTTTAGGCACGCGGGCAGCACGACCAGAAGCCGGAGACACATCGCACAGGCCATCTTGAAGTCCTCTCGGTTCTGATCAACTCTCGTTAATGCTCGTCAATTGTCAGTTCACTTCTGGCCACTTCTGCTCACGGCCTCGGACCACTTCTGCTCGCTTCTGATTGGTTCTGCTCACTGGGCCTACACGGACACACTCTGCGATATTAGCTTGGAACTTCAGTTAAAGAAGAGATCGAACAGTCAGTGAAAAAACAAACAACAAAAACACAACAGCGGTGCCTTTAAGATTTGAAAGAGCCTTCAAAGCACTGAAATACTGAACGGAAATAAAACTGTACTGAGGTTGATTGCACTGCCGAAAGCTCTACAGGTCTACTGTATGATATATTCCACACGTTTCTTTTCTGTTCACCACGTTTTTGTTCCGCTAAGCGCTGTCGCGGCGGGCAACTTTCGCGGCGGGACTGTGATGATGACACTTGCTTGGCCTGGCGGAAACACAACGTTCTGCTGATCAGCCAAGATTCGTCTCCACGGCCGTCACGTGGTACATTCAGCCACGTGCGTTCTCGGTCTTGCCGGCTCGTCCAATGTCACGCCGTCTTATTTTAAAGCGAGCGATGGTCAGCATTATGTTCTGTCCTTACTTTCTATCCTTTTTCCCGCTGGGTTTCAAAGGGGGAATGGAAACTGTTAAAATGTCTCAGGATTTTTTTTTTTTAAAAGACCGTCGTCAGTTCTGCGCGGCGGCGATAGCGCAACGGTGTGCCACTTTCAATGAAACAAGCGCTTTTCTGTGTCTCGATCGGCAATTTCTGATTTCCTCAGCTCTGCGTGATAAGCAACACATGACAGTGAGACCCACTTGAAAAAAACACTGACAAAAAAGCAGGGCATGGACGGGGCTTCAACAAGCAGAAGCTCTGTGACAAGCACAAGTGTAGGTTAGTGGGGTTACGACTAGTGTCTACTGTCTTGGGCCTGCCGGCTTGAGATGGGCCTTGTTAAATTGATATGTGAGGTGTCGCGCGCGGCTGATAATGATACACTCCGGGCTCTCACTGGCTCTTTGATGTTTGTAAGATGTGTCAGGCAGCGCTCGCGAACGACGTCCTCGTCAGCCAACGATGGTGCGATACTGAAAGCATCAGGTGTCCCTTACTACAACCACTTTTTTCTTTCTCTGTCCCTCTCTGTCTCTCTTTCTCTCTCTCTCTCTATCTCCTCAGTTTCTCTCCACCTGTGAGGCAGAGACGAACCTGCGGACAG
>JABMCL010002457.1:697500-700000 GCA_018857735.1 Alviniconcha marisindica
TTGTCAGTGCGCCATATTTTAGCAACAGGCTTCTGAGTGTGGATGGACTGGTAAACTTTGTCAGTGCGCCATATTTTAGCAACAGGCTTCTGAGTGTGGATGAACTGGTAAACTTTGTCAGGGAGCCATGTTTTAGCAACAGACTTCTCAGTGTAGGTGGACTGGTAAGCCATGTTTTAGCGACAGACTTCTCAGTGTGGATGAACAGGTAAGCCATGTTTTAGCAACAAATTTCTCAGTGTGGATGAACTGGTAAACTTTGTCAGTGCGCCACGACTGTGGTGGTATGAACTGGTAAAGTTCGAAAGGCGGAGGCCGAGGAGATGCGCCAAATGTTCTGAGTCCCAAGTGATGCAATCAGAGGCTGTGTGGCTTTATCTGCTGACCAGGTACTGCAAGAATCAAAAACCTCCCGGCGTTTCATTGCCACGCTGAGAGAGTGCATTGCCTTCACTTCACAGCGATATAAACCGATTCCTTAGTTGATCTTGTCATGCTGGCCTGCTGGGGAAAGTTGTAGTGCGCTGGTTCTCTCTCTCTCTCTCTCTCTTCTCTCTCTCTCTCTCTCTTCCTCTCTCTCTCTCTCTCTCTCTCTCTCTCTCCTCTCTCTCCCCCTTCTTCTTCTTTTTAGCAATATATCTTCTCTTGCGGCTCTCCATTTTTAAATGCTTCTTTTCCATTCTCTCTCTCTCTCTCTCTCTTCTCTTCTCTCCTCTCTCTCTCCCTCCCTCCCCCTCTCTCTCCCTCCCCCCCCTCTCTCTTCCCTCCCTCCCTCTCTCTCTCCTCTCCCCTTTCCCTCTCTCTCTCCTCTTCCCTCCTCTCTCTCTCTCTCTCTCTCTCTCTCTCTCTCTCTCTCTCTCTCTCTCTCTCTCTCTCTCATACAACGCCGTTGAACCCAGCCATCCTGAGGTCAAGAAGTATGAACGCAATGACCCCAGGATAACACAAAAACTGAAGTTCCTGTGAGATGCATTTGTATGGCTGCACTGGAGCACGTGTTTGACAGGTATGCGAGAGTGCAATTATCCTAGTCTGCAATCTGGGTGGATGCGTACTGGTGTGCAGGAATCAGAGAGAACTTTTCAACTTTACGTTGCGCCGCCTCTGGCGGAAGACGTGTGGCTATTCTACGTTTTCATCTGAATACAGAAATATACGGAATAGATATGTTAATAAACACATCAGTATATCAATCAATCAGTCAATCGTTCAATCAATTAATCAAACAAGCATGCAACGGATCAAACAGTCAACCGATCTATCAATCTTTAAAATATCAGTATATCAATCAATCAATCGATCAATCAATTAATCAAACAAGCATGCAATAAATCAGTCAGTCAACCGATCAGTTTATCCATCTATCGTAATCACACACAAAAAGTCATTCCTTCTTCTTCTTCTTCTCTTTCTTCTTCCTGTTCTTTCTTTCACACATGTCTTCTTCTTCTTCTTCTTCTTCTTCTTCTTCCATTGTTGTGCCCTCCCTGTTCCGATTGGCTTTGTGAGCCGGGGTGGCCCAGCGGTAAGGCGTTAGGCTGGTAAGCGGAAGGACCTCGGTTCGATACCGCTTCGGCTCTCCTTTCTCTTCAAAAAGGTTGTGGTCTGTGGACACTGTCTCGTGACTTTGCCCCTCACAATCAACGAAATATTAAAATGGCTGTCATCATTGCCCATCTTAATGCAGGAGTCATTCTGGTGGTGACAGTGTAGCGATAGGTATATAATCTCCCTCTTCTCCCCACCCCTTCACGTGAGCCGGTTTGGCCTAGCGTCCCAAAAAGCCGTACAGTTTCTGTGGACGTTAAGCACCGTGTTTACTTACTTACCCCCCACCCCCCTTCTCCCCGTCCCTAATAAGCCTTATGGTTTCTGTGGACGTTAAGCACCGTGTTTACTTACCTCTTCCCCCACCTCCACTCGCCCGTCCCTAATAAGCCGTATGGTTTCTGTGGACGTTAAGCACCATGTTTACTTACTTACCCCCCTCCCCCCCCCCCTCACCTCACCCCCTTTTTCCCCGTCCCTAATAAGCCGTATGGTTTCTGTGGACGTAAAGCACCGTGTTTACTTACCTCTTCCCCCACCTCCACTCACCCGTCCCTAATAAGCCGTATGGTTTCTGTGGACGTTAAGCACCATGTTTACTTACTTACCCCCCCCCCCCCACCCCCCCACCTCACCTCCCCCTTTCTCCCCGTCCCTAATAAGCCGTATGGTTTCTGTGGGCGTAAAGCACCATGTTTACTTACTTACCCCACCCCCCACCCCTAACCTCACCCCCTTTCTCCCCGTCCCTAATAAGCCGTATGGTTTCTGTGGACGTAAACCACCGTGTTTACTTACCTCTTCCCCCACCTCCACTCACCCGTCCCTAATAAGCCTTATGGTTTCTGTGGCCGTTAAGCACCATGAAAGAAGAAGACGACCTGGCGCACCCTACAGCCACGACGCGAGTACGTCCCCTTGAGACCCGGGGCGCCAGCAGTGCCCGGGTCAG
>JABMCL010002457.1:702500-705000 GCA_018857735.1 Alviniconcha marisindica
TTGTTATCCACAACCGGCTCTGCGAGGATGACCTACAACCTACAACGCCGTCAGATTGTGGCGCTGAGCTCCGCCGACCTTGAGGTCCTTTGGAATAGCGGCTTCACCCCCATATTACAGGGCTCCAGGCGAGATCAAGAGGGAGAGAGCCGGTTTGGCCCAGCGGTAAGGCGGTAGGCTGGTAAGCGGAAGGACCTCGGTTCGACAACCGCTTCGGCTCTCCTTTCTCTTCCAAAATTGTGGTTTGTGGACACTGTCTTTTGACTTTGTCTCTCACAATTAATGAAACATTAAAATGGCTCTCATCGCTGCCCATCTTAATGCAGGTCATTCTGGTGGTGACAGTGTAGCGATAGGTATATAATCTCCCTCTCCCCCCACCTCCATACCCCCTTCCCCCATTCTCCCCGTCCCTAATAAGCCTTATGGTTTCGTGGACGTTAACACCATGTTTACTTACTTAGATCAAGAGGAGGGAGGTGGAGCTGGACCCTCAAGTTAGCCCAGAAGAGATCATGAGCAGGGAGGTGGAGCTGAGCTGCGAAAGTTGGACTTCTTTCGCTTCGGGTTGTTCCTCAACAGCAGTGCAACGGACATCGTCCTTGTGACTCTGCCCAGCACGGCAGTTGAAACAGCAATTGCGCGTGCACTAGTCGCGCGCAATGGCGAGGGGACACCGCCTTAACACTCCATTGTTCTGGCGGCGGTCCAGGTATCTCCGTCTGTTTTCGGGCGGATCCGCGGATCCAACCCCACCCCCCCCTTCCCCCCCTTCCTCCCCCCTCCCCCCCTCCCCCCCCCCCCCCCCCGCGTGTCCCCGTCCCTAGTAAGCAACCTCGTTTCTGTGGACGTAAAGCAAAATGGTCGGTCGGCTTCACCGAGTACCCCGCGCCAAGCGCTGGCAAAAGATGCTGGCACGGCGGAACACGGCGGAACACAGCATCAGCGTCTCTCACGCAGACTGAGAGGGGAACGAGTGGAGCACGGGTCATTACAGGTTGTCGTGGAGGGAACACCTTGAATGGGGTTGGGAGTCAGTGCAGTACGTGTTTTTAATCACACGGCAGAGTGCGAACAAGAGCATTGAACACTTACGAAGTCAGTGTCGACAACAAGGCTGTTTGGAAAACAAGTGCAACGAACTTGCCGAATTTTGCGCCTGTGTAGGTTTGAATTCGGGGTGGGTGGGGGTCGGGAAGGGAGGGAGGCCTGTAGGAATTTGTGGGTATGTCAGTGTGTGGATTTTGCTGCGGCAAACACTTCTGCAAGCCTGTACCGACCTGCTGTACTTGGCAGACTCGCGGGGTGGGCCTTTGTGGAAGCCAACGTAAGAACTATAACACAATCTGCTGCAACGCCATTATGGCATTTACTGAACAATTGCGGGTGGAATAAATTCAGTGTCTTGTAAGTAAGTAAATGATGCTTAACGTCCACAGAAACCACAAGGGACTGGGAGGGGTATGGAGGTGGGGGAAGAGGGTGATTATATACCTACCGCTACACTGTCACCACCAGAATGACTCCTGCCTTAAGGTGGGCAGCGATGAGAGCCATTTTAATGTTTCATAACTGTGATGGACAAAGTCACAAACAAGACAGTGTACACAGACCACAGTTTTTGAAGAGAAAGGAGAGCCGAATCGGATTCGAACCGAGGTCCTTCTGCTTACCAGCCTAACACCTTACCGCCAGGCCAAACCGGCTCACGATTCAGAGTCTCCATGAAGTGACCTTGTTATATCCCCGCTGATCACAGGTCAAAACACACTCAAAAGAGGACAACTGGACGCTTACTGTCAAACAAGAGACAACAAAACTGATCGATATGCTGAGCCATTTTGTTATTGTTTTCATGTGAAAGAGCCGTCTCTCGCTTGTACTAGGTTAACTGATTTCAGTCAGACACTATTGGCGTTAACTGGAACATTTTTTGGTCTGATTTAGCTCTTTTCTGAATGCTGTAAGACACTGGAAAGGGGGGGAGGGGGAGGTAAAGAGGGCTGGGGATTTTCTGTTCGTAACAGCGTCCTATCAATGCTGGCATTAACCTATTTATACCCACCATCCCATATTCAGGACGCATGTCTGGTTTTGTTAGTTAGTTTTAGCTGTGTGTAATTTTGGCATCCTGCTAAAGAACTTCCTTTGTGCAAAGAAGAGGTGGATGAGTATTTCCCCCTGTTTTTTTTTTGTTTTGTTTTTGGAGACCACGATTTGCAAGAGCAGAAGGCTTTTTGAACCAGGGTATTATAAAAAGTCTCTGGGCGTATATGGGTTAAGGGGAAATGCTGGACGGTCATGGTTCAGGAGCTGTGTGAGAGTCGAGGTGGACGTCCTGGGCTGTCCGTCCTAACGAGCCTTCTGGTTTCCGTGGACGTAAAGATTTATTGCACCGTGCTTCGGCATTGGTCACAGCTTGTCCCTAATATGTCAACTGACATCTGAGGACATAAAGCATCACTTCATCATCATGCTGGACGCTTCCTGACTCCAATAA
>JABMCL010002457.1:710000-717500 GCA_018857735.1 Alviniconcha marisindica
CGGCGTGTGCGTGTGTGTGTGTGTGTGTGTGTGGTGTGTGTGGTGTGTGTGTGTGTGTGAGGCACTCTCTACCTACACACACAACACAGCGACGACGACGACGACGAAAAACAGTGATAATAGCAATTGCAACAACATCTTCTCCCACTCTCTCACCCTTGTGTCACCATACACCTGTTCAGGCTTATTTATTTGTTTACTCCCACCTACCTGTCTCACCCTCGTTTCTCGTCGTTGTTTTCTTCTCTTGTTTTGTTGCTGTTGTTGTTTGTTTTGTTTTGTATGCTTCTTGTTGTTTCTCATTTCTTTTATTGATTTAGACTTGTTCTGTGTAATCATCCGCTGTTTCAAATCGCCATTGCGAATGTGTATGTTACTGAATGTTTCGTTTTTGTTGTTGTTGTTGTTGTTTTTAAGGTTACACTTACATAAGCACATTGATTTTGTGTTTCCTATACTTGTTTGTCACAATTATGCTTACGAGGTGA
The DNA here is from genome assembly GCA_018857735.1 of Alviniconcha marisindica. Classification (NCBI taxonomy): domain Eukaryota; kingdom Metazoa; phylum Mollusca; class Gastropoda; family Provannidae; genus Alviniconcha; species Alviniconcha marisindica. The sequence continues at coordinate 710,489 of JABMCL010002457.1, forward strand.
GGATTTAAACTGTCTTTAAACCACCAACAACAACAAATCCAGGTGCAACGAACAGCAGGACAAATCGTCACAACAGTCAACAGGCAGCAACAAAGACGATCAACAAAGCAAACGACTGCCGCATCAGCCCGTAGCAGGATTCTGGTTGGAGGGCGGCGACTGGAACTGCGTAGTGCTGGAGTGCTAATTGCTCTGTGGCATCAAAGTTTACCGCTTCGCTAGTGGGAGGCAACGTATCTTATAGCACGGCACGTGCGAGTCGTGACAGATTTAGGCCACTGTTGTGAGTGACCCAGATTCTGGGTGGGATCACCTGTTGGCTCCCATTTCCTTATCTGCTTTTTCATTCTGACAGTCCGAGGTTTACCGCTGCTTTTCTCAGCAGGGAATTGGTTGAAAACATAAACAAAACAAAAATACAACCACCACCACCACCACCACCACCACAACAACAACAACAACAAAGAAACAACAAAAACAAGTAAGCGAAACGGAAAAAAACACAGAAACAACAACAAGGACTGATTCAAGGATGTTTATTCCTTTAGCCTCCTGTGGGGTATGGAGGATTTTTCTTTATTTTTTCTGTTTTTTTTCTTTTCTTTTTCTCTTTTAAACCAGCGACAGTAGTAGCAACAACAATAACAACAACAACAACAACAACAACGAAAACCAAAGCTGCTGAGCAAAATTTAGGGTCATGTTTTATCTTTCTCGACTAGCGTCTTCCGGTTGGAGGATCTTTCAGTTTTCCCCCCTCTCTCTCTCTCTCTCTTTTAAACCAGCGACAGTAGTAGCAACAACAATAAAACAACACAACAACAACAACGACAACCAAAGCTGCTGATCAAAATTAGGGTCATGTTTTATCTTTCTCGACTAGCGTCTTCCCGTTGGAGGATCTTTTTTCTTTTTCTTTTTCTCTCTTTTTTTCTTTTCTTTTTCTCTCTCTCTTTTTTTAAAAACCAGCGACAGTAGTAGCAACAACAATAAAACAACAGCAACGACAATAAAAGCTGCTGAAGTCAAAATTAGGGTCATGTTTTATCTTTCTCGACTAGCGCCTTGACAAAGCGGGTTAACGTGCGAGCCTGTGGCGCGACCACACCGAGAAGAAGGTTAAGCCCGGCCATGAGGCTGTAACCACTGATTGCGCCTTTAATTCCCCTTCCTCCCGAGTGGCAGTGCGAGTTGTTATGACGCCTTTCTTCTACCGGTAAACAGTCGCGGGGGCCCGTGTTTATGTCTGCTGTACTGCACCTTATCAGTGACAAGACACCGCGCTGAAACCCTTGTGACAGTCTGCTACACCCAGCCACTCGCACACCCGCTAGTTACCCCCCTTGTCGTGCCCTTGAGTGACGTCATAACACGTCATGACGCTCCGCTTTTGTGTCAGTTGGCTGGAGTCGACGGAGGGGGAGTGGTGGTGGTGGTGGAAGGACTGGGGTTGGGGTGGGGTGGGGGGGGGGGGGGGAGAGACACTGGGGGAGTGGGGGGGGGGGTGGAAGGAAGAGTCGAACCCGTATGACCCGAAAACAGGTTACGAGTCAGGTGTTTACGCTGAAGTGACGTAGCTGCTGGTAGGAGAATTCCGGTTAGAGGCGAAGACGTTGAGTGGAGGACTCCGTGCACTCCGTCACGGGTCCGGAACGAGGGGTTGGGTAGCAGCCACTAACTTGCCTCCCGCGGAGCTCTCACTGCCGCCATAACACGGAGACAGTGGTAATCAGGGACCAGCCCTGGCCATTATTTATTTCACCGCCCAAACTCCGGGTCACAGATACAGGCTAACTTGGAGCGGCGCTGACCTTGGTCTGGTTCTTGTTGCCCAAGTTAGTGCGCTTAGTGTTCGGGTGACGCTTTCTGCACGTCTTAGTAGTTATTCTGACAAATCATTTACGGCTATAATGATGCATTAAAAAAAAAAAAAAAAAGTGAATTTTTACAGTGTGCAAGCGCCTTGCAGATTGAATACAACAAATACAACATTATATATATATATATATATATATATATATATATATATATATATATATATCAGTATATTATGTCTTATGGTGTATTCTCACCAGTCATTTAAGACTTTAATGATGCACTCTTAAATTTAAGTAAATACAATACAATATTCATAGTTCAGGAGCTGTGTGAGAGTCGAGGTGGCCGTCCTAACGAGCCTTCTGGTTTCCGTGGACGTAAAGCTATATTGAACCATGCTTCGGCATTGGTCTCAGCTTGTCCCTAATATGTCAACTGACATCTGAGGACATTAAGTAACACTACCTACCTAATACAATACAACTTTATTGTCTCTGTGTAGAGAAATTTGCTTTCTGGCTCGTCATTTACATAAAAACATTTCATAAAAATTTACAATAAAACATAAACAACTCAATGAAACACGGAGCTAATAACCGCTCAAACGGTGTGCCATTTCTGTGGACGTTAAGCACCATGTTTACTTACTTACGGTGTGCCATTTCTGTGGACGTTAAGCACCATGTTTACTTACTTACGGTGTGCCAGCCCAGAGCATACTGAGGTGGGGGGGGGGGGGGGGGGAGGGGGGTCAATCCGATAATGTACAGAATCGGGTGGGGGGGGGGGGGTGTCTATCGTTGAGATTTACCGTCTGTCACTGTTTCGTGAGTGACGTGATCATGGGTAAGCCAAAGCGAAACTGAGCTTTTGGACTTCAGATAAACCTTGGTCACAAAGTAAGCGTCGGAAGCCGGCCATTGTTTTCCTCTTCATGGGGGACAACCAAACACGCCCTACACCCACCACACAGCAACAGCGATGATTAACGACATATCGAGAAATAATCCCGGCTTTCTTACTTCTTTTCGTTTCAGAAAAAGGACGGGGATCATAGCGAATTGATGACTGACGACATATTATAAATTACATGAAAATAATCCGGGCTTTCTTGCTTCTTTTCATTTCAGAAAGAGGACGGGGATCATAGCGAATTATACGCTATCGACAAGCCCATTATCATTCATAGAACTGAGGAGTTAGTTAGTTACTTAGTTCTTAGATTTTAACGTGGTGTCGCCTGCTAGTTAGTTACTTAGTTCTTAGATTCTAACGTCTTGTCACCTGCTAGTTAGTTACTTAGTTCTTAGATTTTAACGTCGTGTCGCCTGCTAGTTAGTTACTTAGTTCTTAGATTCTAACGTCGTGTCACCTGCATTAGTGCTTAGTTCTTAGATTTTAACGTCGTGTCACCTGCTAGTTAGTTACTTAGTTCTTAGATTTTAACGTCGTATCACCTGCTAGTTAATTACTTAGTTCTTAGATTTTAACTTCGTGTCGCCTGCTAGTTAGTTACTAAATTAAGTAAACATGGTGCTTAACGTCCACAGAAACCATAAGGCTTATTAGGGACGGGGAGAAGGGAGGGGAGGGAGGGGGTATGGAGGTGGGGGGAGAGGGAGATTATATTCCTATCGCTGCACTATGACCACCAGAATGACTTCTACATTAAGATGGGCAGCGATGAGAGCCATTTTAATGTTTTAGTAGGGAAATGATGGACAAAGTCACAAGACAGTGTCCACAAACCACAACCTTTTTGAAGAGAAAGGAGAGCCGACTAAGCGGTATCGAACCGAGGTCCTTCCGCTTACCAGCCTAACGCCTTACCGCTAGGCCAAACCGGCTCACGGTTAGTTAGTTAGTTCTTAGATTTTAACGTCGTATCACCTACATGGTGTCACCTCAGGACGAATCACACGATCAAAATTCTCTTACACCAGTTCAAAGCACAAGTCACTGAATCACAGTTCAGTTCAAGATGGTATCTATGAGCTCGGAAAAGCCCATATGCGTTCCGCCCCGTCTCTCAGAAGTTTCCCCAATGTTGCCTTTGAAACGGTTCCAATGTTCGTCTGATTGGCGATGGCCCTCTCTCGTCTTTTCAAAGAAGATCGTCTAGCGCTTCACTAAATCAACGTTAAAAACCAACCATCCATCAATCTATCAATGCATTATAATATATAAAGAGAGGGGGGGATAGCGAGAGAGGGGGAGAGAGAGAGAGAGAGAGAGAGAGAGAGAGAGAGAGAGAGAGAGAGAGAGAGAGAGAGAGAGAGAGAGAGAGAGAGAGAGAGAGAGAGAGAGAAAGAGAGAGAGAATAAGTAAGTAAACATGGTGCTTAACGTCCACAGAAACCGTACGGCTTATTAGGGACGGGCGAGAGAGAGAGAGAGAGAGAGAGAGAGAGAGAGAGAGAGAGAGAGAGAGAGAGAGAGAGAGAGAGAGAGAGAGAGAGAGAGAGAGAGAGAGAGAGAGAGAGAGAGTGGTACTTTATTGGTATTTATACGTCGTAGGCACTCGTCACGGGAACCTGCATAAATCGTTTGTGACCTGTTTTATTCCGTGGGCTCACACTTGAGACTGCGTTAGCCAAAACGAATGCAATAAAAAAAAGAGAGAGGATTTCGAGAAAAGAAAAATGAATGTGAATGGAGCGGGAAGTAAGTGAGTAACTTGGTGTTTTATGCCCAGTCAACCATGGAGCGCAAAGGTAAAAATTAGGACAAGGAAGAAATTCGTGGCAGCGAGCAAAGCATATGTGGCTATATTCTGACCTACTCCAGGTGTGTGTGGTTTTTTTTAAGGGAAAACACTTGTCAGGTCTGGGTTTTCAACAGAGGGAACCTTAATTTCGGTGTCAGTCCGTGTCCACAGTATGACTGCTGGACAGAACTGAGGAACAATGACAGAGCAACGTTGAACAGAATGAGGAGAACACATGATAACTGTACACGTGGTTTCAGTTCCCTCGTGCGGCTGTTCATCCGTTGCAACGTGGATCCTCCTCTCCGCTCAGTACTTGAAATAATTCTTCGGTCTTCGCGAGAACAAGCATGATCCCTTCTCCTTTGCGACAGACGATCGAGCGGCACCTCAGACACGATACTTCCTACGCGCTAGCTAAAGACGAGACTAAGACTGAGAAGAAGGCGAAAAAGGAGGGGGAGAAAATCGGCCGAAAAAATGTGCAGTTTCAGCTGGTTTGTGCCGTCATTATAAGTGTCTTAAAGTGTCGGCAATTCGTTTCTTTTCCTTCTGGTCTTGCCGCGTAGCCATGCTGTTCCATCTTCCCACTAACGAGTATCTAACCAGTCTGGCGACCAGGCTTCGGCCTCCAGAATGCTTACGCATTAGAAAGACGTCATTATGAAATTACCGACTAACTGTTTGGAATGTTTTTGCCTGTATTAGGTCTAATTAGCTTAACTGGGTGCTGCACTATGCGTAGTGGAAAAACACTGAAAAAATTGGGTTAAAAAAAATGGGGGCAAGTTTTCAAGATGTCTTGTTTTGTCATGTGCTGAGCATTTGGCCCAATCATATCTGGTATTCGCGCGCGTGTGTGTGGTGTGTGTGCGTGCGTGCGTGCGTATGTCGGTCTGTGCATGCGTGTATGTGTGCATGCGTGTGTGTGTGTGTGTGTGTGTGGTGTGTGTGTTGTGTGTGTGTGTGTGTGTGTGTGTGTGTGTGTGTGTGTGTGTGTGTGTGTGTGTGTGTGTGTGTGTGTGTGTGTGTGTGTGTGTGTGTAGTGTGTGTGTGTGTGTGTGCGTGTGTGTGTGTGTGTGGTGTGGTGTGTGTGTGTGTGTGTGTGTGTGTGTGTGTGTGTGTGTGTGTGTGTGTGTTGTGTGTGTGTTGTGTGTACTGTGGCTGATTGATCTTCTCGTACCCAGCTTCTCTCTCTCTCTCTCTCTCTCTCTCTCTCTCTCTCTCTCTCTCTCTCTCTCTCTCTCTCTCCTCTCTCTCTCTCTCTCTTTCTTCCCCACTTCCTGAACTTGCTTCTCTTAGGAGACTGCAAGGAACACATACTTTTCTCAAGTTTTCCGTCCTGTTTTTCAGAAGTGATAATTACACCTGTGCGTCTGTCGTCGTCAAAAACCAGCTGACGACACTTCTTCAAGAGAAGTCTATGTTTTCTTTTAGTTTGAATGCTTTCCTTTAGTTTGAATGTTTTCTTTTAGTTTGAATGCTTTCCTTTAGTTTGAATGTTTTCTTTTAGTTTGAATGCTTTCCTTTAGTTTGAATGTTTTCTTTTAGTTTGAATGTTGTTGAGCAGAATCAACACGGCCTTCCTCGAATGGCGACTGAAAACAGGGAGAAAAGTTACGGATTATGCCTGAATGGTACTTTGGCACTGGCTCGCTGAGTCTTTGCTTTGCGGAAAGACTTGCCGCTATGAAGAGCCATTGATTATTAATATCATCATCATCATCATTATGATATACTCAGATACATCTATAATTAAGTGATTTTGGTGAACTCATTTTTAATTTTTAACCTTTCGTTCTGCCTCTCTGCATGCTGGGAACATTTACCGTGTACTTAAGCTGACGGATCTATTAAATCTTTTTTCAACATAGTCCTCACTTGTGTTGCCTTGTCTGTCCACGCATAGCACCAGTTTTGAGCCTGCGTGTTGCCGACAGGTTCAGCTTCCCCACACAGACTGATTCACGTGGTCAACGACAGCACCCAGCTGAAAGGAGAAAGATCCGGACACATACAAGTTTCAAGAGAACGCTTATTTATTATGATATAGACAACATAATAAAATAATACAGGACAAAATAAATAATAATAACATAATAACATAACAACAGAATAAATAAGCGTTCTTTTGAATCTTTTATGTGTTTGGATCTTATTTTAGAACGCTAGCAGTCCTTTTTTGTTGTTGTTGTTGTTGTTGTTGTTGTTGTTGTTGAAGGGAGAAAGTCTCTGATATTCAAGAGTTATTCCTGACCCATGACATTGACTGAAGAATTGCCTTGAACGATGGGTTGAAAGAGTCTTCCCGTTTTGTCAGCGATACTCCCGCAAAAAAAGAGCCAAACAAGAAAGCGCGAAACAAATTAGTGCAACAGCAACACCGCTAAACTCAATCAGCCAAGAATCTGAAACAGAGCGAGGCCCAGAGCGCTCGTCAGTGCAGAATCCACACGCAAGGGAGGTAATCAGCGCTCGACATACGTAA
>JABMCL010002457.1:722500-727500 GCA_018857735.1 Alviniconcha marisindica
ATATTGGCCATCTTTTTCTTTTTTTAAACGCCATTTTGCAAAGGTCAGCTATTTTTTAATGAAGAAAAAGGTACAAAGTACAAGCACAATCCGCATTCTTAATGCCTTTATGGAACGTAAACAGCAAGATTATGGCAGCTATCCAGAGGATACAGAACGCATACAAAATAGAGTATATTAAATAACGTTTAGTCAGTGGAAGCTGGGCGCCATTCCTGTAAATTGAATGAATTCTCGGCAGTCCACTGATGCATCTTTTCATCAGCACCTAGTGTTCAGAGAACGTTCACAGCCTATGCTATGCGTTTGGATAAGACGGTTTTGAGTGACAATGTTCAACCTAAATTCCATCCTCCTACACACACCACTCACTCTCTTGTTCACCCACCATTTTTTCGCTACCCACTCACCCATATACTCACTAGCTACTCCCCCAAATACTCACTACCCACTCACAGACACACTCACTACCCACTCACCAACATTCTCATTATTCACACACCCACATACTCATTGATATATTCACCTCCCACCCACATTCTCACTACCCACTCACCCACATACTCACTACCCACTCACCCACATACTCACTACCCACTCACCCACATACTCACTACCCACTCACCCACATACTCACTACCCACTCACCCACATACTACCTATTCACCCACATGCTCACTACCCTCTCACCGACATACTCACTACCCACTCGTCCACACATACTCACCGACATACACACTACTCACTCTCCCACATACTCACTACCCACTCACCCACATACTCACTACCCACTCACCCACATACTCACTCGCTACGCACAAATTCACCATCTACTCACTCACTACTCACCCGCTCAGTCAGCAATACTCACGCATTGCCTGCTCACTCACTGATCACTCACCACCCTCCATCTTTCACGAGGTGTTCCTAGTCAGTCACTACCGACCCACCTACTCACTTACTCACCACCCATTCCATTCATTCACTCACTGACTCATCGACTCCTGACCCGTTCACGAGCGGCCGATCCCCGAGCATTGTGATAATGTTCCTGGTATATATATAAAAAAATCATCTGAAACAAGAATGACTTCTAGCGTTCTAAAACAAGATCCAAACACATAAAGGTTTCAAAAGAACGCTATTTATTAGGACAAGACAAAACCTTTTGTCAAGCTACAAAACGACACGTAATTTTCGGGGTAATCCCCTTTGTCAAGCTACAAAACGGCACGTAATTTTCGGGGTAGTCCCCTTTGTCAAGCTACAAAACGACACGTAATTTTCGGGGTAATCCCCTTTGTCAAGCTACAAAACGGCACGTAATTTTCGCCGCACTAAAAACGACACGTAATTTTCGGGGTTCTTTAAGCTACAACCTAACTAGTCCCCTTTGTCAAGCTACAAAACGACACGTAATTTTCGGGGTAATCCCCTTTGTCAAGCTACAAAACGACACGGTAATTTTCGGGTGTAGTCCCCTTTGTCAAGCTACAAAACGACACCGACACTAAACGTCCTTTTGTAGCTTGGCAAAGGGGATTACCCCGAAAATTTGCTGATTTTGTCTTGTCCTAATAAACAGCGTTGTTTTGAACCTTTTATGAGTATGGCTTAATCTGGTATCGGTCTTCCCTGTCTCTTGTTGCGCACTCTTAAACTATAAATCTGCTATACATTTTTGTTTCGTTTCGTTCGTTTGTTTGTTACAATACAATGCAATACAATACAACTTTATTGTCTCTGTGTAGAGAAATTTGCCTTCTGGCTCGTCATTTACATAAAACATTCAATGCATTTTACAATAAAACATCCACAATTTAATAAATGGAAATGGAAAAGCAAAATACTTAACAATAACAAGGCGCATACACACACATAGGTACACACACACACACACACACGTTACTGTTCAGGAGTGGCGCCCACGTTTTCCTTTAATCGGAATAAAGAAGTGCTTGGCTGGACTTGACAATGATTGATCGTGCTGGTCTCGGTCTCTTGCGTAAGTGAACATGGTGCTTAACGTCCACAGAAACCATAAGGCTTATTAGGGACGGGGAAAAGGGGGGGGAGGGGGTATGGAGGGGGGGGGGGAGAGGGAGATTATGTACCTATCGCTACACTGTCACCACCAGAATGACACCTGCATTAAGTGGGCAGCGTTGAGAGCCATTTTAATGTTTCAGTGGGAAGTGATGGACAAAGTCACAAGACAGCGTCCACAAACCACAACCTTTCTGAAGAGAAAAGAGAGCCGAAGCGGTATCGAACCGAGGTCCTTCCGCTTACCAGCCTAACGCCTTACCGCTAGGCCAAACCGGTTCACGGTCTCTTGCGTCCTTAACGGTCGGGCTTTATGGGGTCTGTTCATCCCTCAACTGCTGTGCTCAGTCTGGACCGGAGGGGCAATTGACAAGCTTGACAAATAGAGACAATCTGTCTGCGCTCTCCGCAGGGTCTCCAGTGCCTCAATGACAACCTAAATAGGAAAGAAATTCCGCGGCAGAAAGCGGAGCAGTATTTCACATTCCTCCATCAATGTCACTGTTATTTTTTCGCGCGAAACGCCGCTTTCAGACATTCAATACATTTCCTTCGATTTCATAACCAACAGAAAGGTTTTATGCGCGTGTGTGCTGATGGTTTTTTTGTTGACACTGACCTTTAGGAAATGAGTTATGTCGTGCGCTGGCCTCTTTCAGTGACGCTGGCGACCCCCAGTCTGGTATGGACCCCGCCGTATCGGCTGTAGTCTTGGTTTTCCAGCCATTCATTTTCATCTCCATAGAAAAATGAAAGATAAGTGTGTTTACTCTGCCTGGTGGAATATTTGGCAATTGTCCTGGCTGCCCCATAATACTTTAGCTTCTTGGTTGCCCTTGTCCCCGGGAAAGAATGCCTTTGGTGATGCAGGGACTCCATGCAGTTTATTCACCGATTCATCAAACGTCACAAAGCCGCCAGGTTTGGAAGAACCAACGTGAAAGAAGCGGAAGACGGCTTCTCAAACGGAAAGAATGTCGATGTCGGGGTTTGTAGGCCAGTCATTCCGCTTGAAGTTATCTCTTCTAGTCACGTGCTGGCGGCGCCTTTCATCTCGGCTTGCTTGTGACATCAAAGCGCGAATATGATTAGACGTTCGTCTGTTTTGATTGTTCAGATTACCCCGGTATGTACCACCGACGCAACGCAGACTTGGGGGCGAGAGAAGTAAGTGGGGAGAGTAAACTGTCGACTGAGAAATCGAGTGGAAAACAGCTGTGTGTTTATATGTTGTATTTATTCGCTTCCGGCAGTCCATGGGGCCCGTGGTGCTTCTTTGTTTCCGTTCCCCTTTAAGCTCCTCTTTGCTGATAATCCAGCGCTATCTTGGGATCCCCTTTAAGTTTCTCTTTGCTGATAATCCAGCGCTATCCGGGGTTCCCCTTTAAGCTCCTCTTTGCTGATAATTTAGCGCTATCCGGGGTTCCCCTTTAAGCTTTTCTTTGCTGATAATCCAGCACTATCCGGGGTTCCCCTTTAAGCTTCTTTTTGCTGATAATATAGCGCTATCCGAGGTTCCCCTTTAAGCTTCTCTTTGCTGATAACCCAGCTCTTCCCGGGGTTACTCTCTTTGCTGATAATCCAGCACTACCCGGTGTTCTCCTTGCTATCCGAGGTTCCCCTTTAATTTCCTCTTTGCTAATAATCCAGTGCTATCCGAGGTTCTCCTTTAAGATTTTCTTTGCTGATAATTCAGCACTATCCGGGGTTCCCCTTTAAGCTCCTCTTGCTGATAATGAGTCCAGCACTATCCGGGGTCCCCCTTTAAGCTCCTCTTTGCTGATAATCCAGTACTATCCGGGGTTCCCCTTTAAGTGTCTCTTTGCTGATGATTCAGCGCTATCCGAGGTTCCCCTTTAAGCTTCTCTTTGCTGATAATCCAGTACTATCTGGCGTTCCCCTTTAAGTGTCTTTTTGCTGATAATTCAGATAATTCAGCGCTATCCGAGGTCCCCCTTAACGCTTCTCTTTGCTGATAATCCAGTACTATCCGGGGTTCCCCTTTAAGTGTCTCTTTGCTGATATTCCAGCGCTGTCCGAGGTTCCCTTTAAGCTCCTCTTTGCTGATAATCCAGCGCTATCCTGGGTTCCCCTTTTAAGCTCCTCTTTGCTGATAATTCAGCGCTTTCCGGGTTCCCCTTTAAGCTCCTCTTTGCTGATAATTAAGCGCTTTCCGGGTTCCCCTTTAAGCTTTTCTTTGCTGATAACCCAGCGCTATCCTGGGTTCCCCTTTAAGCTCCTCTTTGCTGATAACCCAGCGCTATCCTGGGTTCCCCTTTAAGCTCCTCTTTGCTGATAATTCAGCGCTTTCCGGGGTTCCACTTTAAGCTCCTCTTTGCTGATAAGCTTTATTTCTCTCCTTATAACCTACCGATATCCGGGGTTCCCCTTTAAGCTTCTCTTTGCTGATAACCCAGCGCTATTCCGGGTTCCCCTTTAAGTTTCTCTTTGCTGATAACCCAGCGCTATCCGGGGATCCCCTTTAAGCTCAGCGCTATCCGAGGTTCTCCTTTAAGTTCCTCCTGACGGTTGATAATCCGGCACTATCCGGGTTCCCTCTGGAAAGGCTACATCAGAATACAGCAGTTTGCATGCCTCATCTACTGCCAGACATTGTGCCTCTAGTCTCTTATTTTCCACCTTCCTGTGCTTTCAACTTCATTTGTTCACAAGCCCCTTTCCTCCAGGAAGTGACGTGCGTCCTCAACGGTGAACGAGACGTTAACTTCGGCTTTGATCAGCCGTGTTTCCCCAGCGTAGGACATTCGCGGTTGGCTGGGCGTTCAGCGTAAATCGGCCTAGCCTCTTGTAAAAGTGTTTGTCCCTAACGTGTCAGCCCGACATCCGAGGATCATTAAGCCACACATCATCATCGTAAAATGAAATCTAATAACAGTAAACGGGCATCGATAGCACTTAGTTGCCTTTAAAAAAACCTGGATATGATTATTATA
>JABMCL010002457.1:730000-732500 GCA_018857735.1 Alviniconcha marisindica
GTTAACCACTACAAATACTTAGGTATAATATTTTCCACTGGCTTAACATTTTCGTATGCGCTTAAAGATATGTCCGACAGAGCCAGGAAAGGTGCACTGGTATTCTTAGACTACTGTGGAGGCTGGGAGAGCAATGTCCCAAATTATTCTTTAAGCTATTTGATTGCCAAATCCAACCAATGCTAACCTATGGGTCTGAGGTTTGGGGAATTATGGCTGACTATAGTATAATTGAAAGAGTACATCTGTTTGCTATCAAACGATTTTTGAATGTTAGCACAAGAACACCAAGCGCACTAGTTTATGGGGAAACTGGTAGATATCCTCTTTATGTTAACACATACACAAGATGTATTAAATATTGGCTGAACCTTGTAAGAATGCCAGACAACCGCCTCCCTTCCAAATCAACAAAATGCTTTATGATTTACATTGTAAGAACAAGAATAACTGGGTTTCTTATGTTTGTTTTACATTGTATCGATACGGCTTCGGCTTCGTTTGGGAAAACCAGGGAGTCTGTAACACGAAAAGATTTTTGTGCGAGTTTAGACAGCGATTAATTGACTGCTGTCTTCAAGACTGGTACAGTGCCATGGCTTCAAAGGATCGTCTTGCCTTCTATTCCACATTTAAAAAAGGCATTCTCTTGCAGATTATTTGTTTACTGTTAAAAAAGCTGTTTTAAGAAAGCATTTGGTCAGATTCAGACTAGGCGTATCCCCTTTAAAAAAACATCGTCTGCGATATTCACAAAAAACACCAGACATTTTTACCTGTCCATTTTGCGACACCAACGAATCAGAAATTCATTTTTTGTTAGTATGCCCAAAATATAAAACGCTAAGAGAAACTTTTGCCTTTAATTTTATAACCGCCCTTCTGCTTTAAGGTGGCAATCCTGTTAGCAGATACAAGGACTATCCTTTCCACTTGCAATCTTATTTCCAAGGCCTTCGAGCTAGAGCCAATAGTATTAGCAACGCGAACCTAGCTTGATCGGGTATTGTGAAACCCCATGCTTTTGTATTGCTGTTTATTTTTGTCCCTCATTTTTGTACTTCCAAGGGCACTCCCCGTGTGTGTTTTGGGGGTGTGTGTGTGTGGTTGGGGTGTGTGTGTGTTGTGTGGTGTGTGTGAGTGTGAGTGAGCTGCGCGCGCGAGTATGGGTGCGCGCGTGTGTGAGTGTGCTCGAGTTTGCGTGTATGCGTGCGTAGGTACGTGTGCGTGCGGGTGCGTCTGTGTGTGTGTGTAGGGTGAGAATCTCTGTTGTACCCCCACCTCCCTGTTTGACATGGGCAGACGGCCTAGTTCAATAAACCTTTCGTTCGTTCGTTCGTTCGTTCTCTCCTCTCTCTCTCTCTCTTCTCTCTCTCTCTCTCTCTCTCTTCTCTCTCTCTCTCTTCTCTCTCTCTCTCTCTCTTTCTCTCTCTCTCTCTCCCCCCCCCCCTTCTCTCCTCTTCTCTCTCTCTCTCTCCTTTTCTCTTCTCTCTCTCTCTCTCTCTTTTCTCTCTCTCACCCCCCTTCTCTCTCTCTCTCACCCCTTCTCTCTCTCACCCCCCTTCTCTCACCCCACTTCTCTCTCTCTCTCTCTCTTCTCTCTCTCTCTCTCTCTCTCTCTCTCTCTCTCTCTCTATCTTCATCCCCCTCTCTCTCTCACCCCCTTCTCTCTCTCACCCCCCCTCTCCTCTCTTCTCTCTCCCCCTTCTTCTCTCTCACCCCCCCTTCTCTCTCTCCCCCCCTCTCTACTCCCCCCTTCTCTCTCTCTCTTCCACCCCTTCTCCCTCTCTCTCTCTCTCTCACCCCCTTCTCTCTCTCCACCCCCTTCCTCTCACTCACCCCCCATTTCTCTATCGCACCCCACCTTCTCTATCTTTCACCCCCTCGATCTCTCATCACCCTTCTCCTCTCTCTTCTCTCTCTCTCTCTCTCTCTCTGCTCTCTTCTCTCTCTCTTCCACCCCTTCTCTCTACCCCACCCCCAAAACATCTCTCTCTCTCACCCCCCCTCTCTCTCCTCTGCTCTTCTCTCTCTCTCTCTCTCCTCTCTCTCCTCTCTCTCTCTCTCTCTCTGCTCACCCCCCTCCCCGGATCTCACCCACCTTCTCTCTCCCTCATCACTCCACCCTCTCTCTCTCTCCTCTCACCCCCCCCCCCGGACTGCACCACCCTTTCTCCTTCCCCACCCCCTTCTCTCTCTCTCTCTCCTGACCTCACCCACCTTCTCTCTCTTTCTCTCTCTCTCTCTCTCTCGTCTCTCTTCTCTCCTCTTCTCTCTCTCTCTCTCTCCCCCTGACTCACCCACTTCTACTCTCTCTCTTCTCTCTCTCAGCCCCCACCTTCTCTCTCTCTCTCTCACCCCCTGTCTCACCCCACTTCTCTCTCTCACCCCCCCTTCTCTCTCTCTCCCTCTCCTCCCCCCCGGCTTCACCCACCTTCTCTCTCTCTCTCTCTGCTGTCTGTCTGTTTTCTGTCTGGTCTCCCTCTGTCTCTCGGGTCTC
>JABMCL010002457.1:737500-740000 GCA_018857735.1 Alviniconcha marisindica
GAGACAGAGAGAGACACAGACACAGACAATGAATGAATAAATGAATAAATGAATGAATGAATGAATGAATAAACTTTATTTTACGAAGGTAGTGGAGAAGACTCGAGGTCTCTTTACATCCAGCCCTCGCCCATAAGGGAAACTACTATTAACTAAGGATACAATGAGCTATAATATGTTGAGTACAGACAGACAGACAGACAGACAGGCAGGCAGGCAGGCAGACAGACTGACAGACAGACATAGACAGAGAGAGACAGACAGACAGACAGACACGAGGAGAGAGAGAGAGAGAGAGAGAGAGAGAGAGAGAGAGAGAGAGAGAGAGAGAGAGAGAGAGAGAGAGAGAGAGAGAGAGAGAGAGAGAGAGAGATCAGTTGTTTAATCGCTCACATAGTCTATCAGTACCTCTAATCAAACAATATCAACTCGAATCTCCGCAGTGCAGGTCTGGCACGTCAGATCTGCTAACCATCCGTCGGTATTTAGGTCTACTCGGGTAACTTCTTCTTCTTCTCCTTCTTCTTCTTCGGCCTTCCAGCATTGTCCTCATGCCACGCGTGAGCTTGGTGGTATTGGTGAAGTTTCGTTGGCTGTCTGTACCAGGTCCTCTTTTGTGCCCAGAGCTTTTCGACAAGCGGGTCAGTAAGTCTAAAATCAGCCGCAACTGAGAGATAAGCCCATCAGCAGTCAGCACTCAGTCGGCCTAACTTAATCAAATCTCTCTCTCTCTCTCTCTCTCTCTCTCTCTCTCTCTCTCTCTCTCTCTCTCTCTCTCTCTCTCTCTCCCTCTCTCTCTCTCTCTCCTCTCTCTCTCTCTCCTCGCCCCCCCCCCCTCTCCCTTACTGTTCTTTATAAGATAAGCATGGACTGCTTCTCTTTTCTTTTCCAATACTAGTTTATAGGAACTGATCAGCTGTTCTGCTACCTTATTTGCTTGTTGTATGCTCATAATGTGCAACAGAGAGATGTATGCACGTGTGCATCTGGCGCTGTGAACACGCTATGTTTTGTGTGGACATTCTCATGTATAACGTTTCATTCACTCATTCATGTCTATATGTATGTAAATAATGCCTGTAATTTTACATTTACTCATCAGTAGCTAAGTAAGGACTAGTTGGTAGGTTTTTGACTGATCCTAAACTACAGTCCTTGTAAAATAAAGTTTTCGAGTTCGAGTTCTGTCTCTGTCTCTGTCTCTGTCTCTGTCTCTGTCTCTGTCTCTGTCTCTCTCTCTCTCTCTCTCTCTCTCTTCTCTCTCTCAATCTCTCTCTTTTTCTCCCTCCTCTCTCTCTCTTTTCTCTCTCTCTCTCCCCTCTCTCTTCTCTCTCTCTACAATCCTTGTAAAATAAAGTTTTCGAGTTCTCTCTCTCTCTCTCTCTCCCTCTCTCTCTCTCTCTCTCTCTCCTCTCTCTCTCTCTCTCTCAATCCTTGTAAAATAAAGTTTTCGAGCTAAATTTTCTCTTCTCTCTCTCTCTCTCTCTCTCTCTCTCTCTCTCTCTCTCTCTCTCTCTCTCCAAAATTTTTCTCTCTCTCTCTCTCTCTCTCTCTTTTCTCTCTCTCTCTCTTCTCTCTCTCTCCTCTCTCTCTCTCTCTCTCCCCTCTCTTCTCTCTCTCTCCCTCTCCCCCTCCCCCCCACCCACCCCCAATTCCCTCCTTGTGTATGGGTCGGTGGCCTTCACAATAAACCAGGTGTCAGTGTCAGTGTCAGTGTCAGTGTCAGTGTCAGTCTCTCCCTCTCCCCCTCCCTTTTCTTATTTTCTTCTGTTTTTTTTTTTCAATCGCTCCGTCGCTCACCGGACCAGCGTCGCTTTGACTCCAGTCAGTCAGTCAGTCAGTCAGTCAGGCTAAGCAGTCCACGTCGGATGACATAAAAATGATGTAACAAACCGAAGCCCTCGGTCAGTACCTAAAGAACCCAGCGGAATTGTGGGGGCAATGTTTCAGTTGCTGCCCTCGTTCCGGGGCCCGACCCAAGGAGGCGTGAAGCGTAGTGCTAATGCTCGCCGTGTCGACAATTAACAATGAGGGTCTGACATACAGACGACCAAAAAAAAAGGGCGGGGAGGTTACACAGTGCACTCTTTGCACCGGAAGACAAGCGAGGAAGTAATGGACTTAACACCGGAACTCTCGTGTCAGTTACTGAAAAAGTTAAGACGCTCTCGCGAACAACACCTGTTCGATTTTACGGACAAACCGCGCAGCAGGGCGAAAACGAAAACGTAATGGTGGGAGTGTTGCATCATTCGCACTTAAGCCTGCTTTCGTGATGTCCATTTCCGTTCATTTCCGTCAGGGGAAGGGTAGACTTAAGCTTACTGACAGACTGTACACGGGACACGTGATGTTCATTTCAGTTCATTTCCGTCAGGGTACGGGTAGACTTAAGCTTGCTGACAGACTGTACACGGGACACGTGATGTTCATTTCCGTTCATTTCCGTCAGGGGAAGGGTAGACTTACTGCCAGACTGTACAAGGACGGCCCGGCCAGA
>JABMCL010002457.1:752500-755000 GCA_018857735.1 Alviniconcha marisindica
CTACTACTACTACTGCTACTACTGCTCCTCTTCCTCCTACTACTGCTACTACTGCTGCTCCTCCTCCTCCTCCTCCTACTATTACTACTACTGCTACTACTGCTCCTCCTCCTCCTCCTACTACTACTACTACTGCTGCTACTACTGCTGCTGCTCCTCCTCCTACTACTACTGCTACTACTGCTCCTCCTCCTCCTCCTCCTCCTACTACTACTACTACTACTACTGCTGCTCCTCCTCCTCCTCCTCCTCCTACTACTATTACTGCTGCTGTTGCTCCTCCTCCTCCTACTACTACTACTACTACTACTGCTACTACTGCTCCTCCTCCTCCTACTACTACTACTATTGCTGCTGCTGCTGCTGCTCCTCCTCCTCCTCCTCCTCCTCCTACTACTACTACTACTACTACTGCTGCTGCTATTGCTGCTGCTCCTCCTCCTCCTACTACTACTACTACTGCTGCTGCTCCTCCTCCTCCTCCTACTACTACTACTACTGCTACTACTGCTGCTGCTCTCCCTCCTCCTCCTCCTCCTACTACTACTACTACTACTACTACTACTACTACTACTACTACTACTACTACTACTACTACTACTACGGCGACGACGACAACAACAACAACTGCGGCTGCTGCTGCTACTATTACTTGTACAAAAACATAGTAAACATGAAATTACCACCGGCATCTCTCATTTCATGGATCTTTGATGACCTCACTAACAGACTTCAGTATGCCAGGCTGAACGGACAGCTGCCATCTGTTAGGTGTACAAACACTGATGCACTTCAATGCACAGTTTTATCACCCTTTGGTCTAAACAGTTTTATTAACGAAAGCACACCAGCATACAATAACAATATTTCCTTGAGCGTCAAACCAGTAAGCTTATAATTATGAGACACTCTAAATAGCAAGCGTATGATGCAGTAGGTAGGCTGACATTATAACAATATATTTTCAAAGAGAGAGAGAGAGAGAGAGAGAGAGAGAGAGAGAGAGAGAGAGAGAGAGAGAGAGAGAGAGAGAGAGAGAGAGAGAGAGAGAGGGGGGGGAAGGAATGGGAGGTGAGAAGGGAAAGGGAAGGAGTGTGGACCCAGACAGAGAAGAGGCATAGCGTTTTGGTTTTGGTTACGGTTCGGTCGCGACTCGGTTTACAACAACAAAGCCGTTTGTGCGAACGATGAATTCGTGAACTGTTAAGAATATTGTCGAATTTGTTGCTGAGGGGAGATTTATCACACTTTCAGTTCTCACTGTATACGGCTGACTGTAGAAGCACCAGTAAACCGTGTAATAAGGTGAAATTTGCAGATGATGCAGAACTGGTTGGAAAAATCAGTACCGATGAGGACGCACTGTAGCACAAGCAGACTGGAAACTGTGGGATAAAGATTACTTGTATTTGAATGTTTCCAAAAAAGATTACTTGATCTATTTGAATGTTTCCAAAAAAGATTACTTGTATTTGAATGTTTCCAAAAAAGATTACTTGTATTTGAATGTTTCCAAAAAAGATTACTTGTATTTGAATGTTTCCAAAAAAGATTACTTGTATTTGAATGTTTCCAAAAAAGATCACTTGTATTTGAATGTTTCCAAAAAAGATTACTTGTATTTGAATGTTTCCAAAAAAGATTACTTGTATTTGAATGTTTCTAAAAAAAGATTACTTGTATTTGAATGTTTCCAAAAAAGATTACTTGTAATTGAATGTTTCCAAAAAAGATTGCTTGTATTTGAATGTTTCCAAAAAAGATTACTTGTATTTGAATGTTTCCAAAAAAGATTACTTGTATTTGAATGTTTCCAAAACTAAAGAGATGTATATTGACTTTAGGCAGAATCAAAGATGTCCGAAACCAGTGTTCATTAAAGAAGAAGCTTGATAGTAAACTAAACTGGAAAGAGAACATTAACTCTGGGCTGAAAAAAAGTGAACTCCAAGAATGCTTGAGAAATCTGAGATCTTTCGGAGTCAGTTAAGACAATTTTTATGTCAGTAACTTTTCATAATGCTGTAATATGTAGCCTTATTATGTTTGGTTCTGTCTGCTGGGATAAGAATATTTCAAAATTTGATAGAGGGAGGTTGGAAAACATTGTAAAAAGAAAAGCAAACAAAAAATAGATATAAAAAAGAAAAAAAGAAAGAAAAAAAAGGAAAAGAAAAACAGGACATGAGTTGGGAAAGCTATATGATAGTTTTAAGATTCTCCATGAAAAAAAAAAAATGAAAAACAAACACAAATATTCAACGATCCTACACACCCAGTGAAACACTACGTTGATACCAGCAGATACGGCAACAGGAGTGGTTGCTTTCTACTCCCCAAACCAAATACAAACAATGACAGAGCCTCGTTTCCACCCTCTGCTGTTGGCTTTTAACGAAAATTCTAACGTCATTAACCATGTGTGCCGGTGCCTCAGGACGTCTGTTGATGATGATAACTTTGAAAAAAGAAGGGGTGGGGTGTTGGGGTTGGGGTGGGG
>JABMCL010002457.1:767500-770000 GCA_018857735.1 Alviniconcha marisindica
GGTGACCCGAGCTAGTAACCAGTGTCCCTAGGGTGGTGACCCGAGCCAGTCATCAGTGTCCCAAGGGTGGTGACCCGAGCCAGTCATCAGTGTCCCAAGGGTGGTGACCCGAGCTAGTCATCAGTGTCCCTAGGGTGGTGACCCGAGCTAGTCATCAGTGTCCCTAGGGTGGTGACCCGAGCTAGTCATCAGAATGCCGTGGTGTGGTGACCTGAACCCTTCATCGGTGTCTCGTAGTGTGGTAACCTAAACCAGTCATAAGTGTCCCATAGTGTGGTGACTGATGATGGGTTCAGAAAATACTACAGGCACTGATGATGGGTTCAGAAAATACTATAGGGCACTGATGATGGGTTCAGAAAATACTACAGGGCACTGATGATGGGTTCAGAAAATACTATAGGGCACTGATGATGGGTTCAGAAAATACTACAGGCACTGATGATGGGTTCAGAAAATACTATAGGGCGCTGATGATGGGTTCAGATTATACTATAGGGCACTGATGATGGCTTCAGATCACACACTACTGGGCATTAATGATGGGTTCAGGTTATACTACAGGGCACTGATGATGGGTTCAGAAAATACTACAGGGCACTGATGATGGGTTCAGGTTATACTACAGGGCACTGATGATGGCTTCAGAAAATACTACAGGGCACTGATGATGGGTTCAGATGACACACTACAGGGCATTAATGATGGGGTCAGGTTATACTAAAGGGCACTGATGATGGGTTCAGGGTATACTACAGGGCACTGATGATGGCTTCAGAAAATACTACAGGGCACTGATGATGGGTTCAGATGACACACTACAGGGCACTGATGATGGGTTCAGGTTATACTACAGGACACTGATGATGTTTCAGAAAATACTACAGGGCATTGATGATGTTTCAGAAAATACTACAGGGCACTGATGTTGGGTTCAGAAAATACTACAGGGCATTGATGATGGGTTCAGGTCATACTACAGGGCACTGATGATGGGTTCAGGTCACACACCACAGGGCACTGATGATGGGTTCAGGTCACACTACAGGGCATTGATGATGGGTTCAGGTCATACTACAGGGCACTGATGATGGGTTCAGGTCACACACCACAGGGCACTGATGATGGGTTCAGGTCACACTACGGGGCACTGATGATGGGTTCAGGTCATACTACAGGGCACTGATGATGGGTTCAGGTCACACTACGGGGCACTGACGATGGGTTCAGGTCATACTACTGGGCACTGATGATGGGTTCAGGTCACACACTACAGGGCACTGATGATGGGTTCAGGTCATACTACAGGGCAGGGCACATGAACTCCTCGCCAATGGCCTATAACCCATCAACACTACAATACACTGCAAATTTAGTTCAAGAACCGTCACTTTGGGTCTTGCGGTTCTGCTGAAAGTGTACGGCCCAACCGAATGTTGCTACAACTGAATGCTCAGTGTGTGTTTACTCTCAGCTATTCTTCGGGTGTTTGTTTGTTTTTGGCAGGACTACTACTGTAATGTGACCGTGTGGTACCGCTCCTGGCTTCAAGGATCGGAGCGTCTGCAGGTGAGGGACGGGCCCACGTGCACCAAGCACCAGGCCAGTGCACGTGCGCTGGGCGGTCTGGTTGGCGCTGCTAGCCAGCCCAAGCCCCTGGGCACCGGCGACGACGTGGTTATCAACGCCCTCAACTTCGCCGTGTGCGCTGACAACGACAGGAGCAACAACATGTTTACTACCGTTCTGGGGGACACCTCCGGCGTCACCTATACAGAGCAGGTGAGAGGGAAACTTTGGCTGACCGCGCGCTCAGAATAGTCTCTATGTACGGACAGGACTTTGCGCTTTAGAGAAACTTAGGCTAGGCTCACCACAAGCTTAGAATAGTCTCTATGTACGGACAGGACTTTGCGCTTTAGAGAAACTTAGGCTAGGCTCACCACAAGCTCAGAATAGTCTCTATGTACGGACAGGACTTTGCGCTTTAGAGAAACTTAGGCTAGGCTCACCACAAGCTTAGAATAGTCTCTATGTACGGACAGGACTTTGCGCTTTAGAGAAACTTAGGCTGACCACAAGTTAGAATAGTCTCTATGTACGACACGACTTTGCGCTTTAGAGAAACTTAGGCTCACCACAAGGTTAGAATAGTCTCTATGTACGGACAGGACTTTGCGCTTTAGAGAAATTTTGGCTCACCACAAGTTAGAATAGTCTCTATGTACGACACGACTTTGCGCTTTAGAGAAACTTAGGCTCACCACAAGTTAGAATAGTCTCTATGTACGACACGACTTTGCGCTTTAGAGAAACTTAGGCTCACCACAAGCTTAGAATAGTCTCTATGTACGACAGGACTTTGCGCTTTAGAGAAACTTAGGCTCACCACAAGTCAGAATAGTCTCTATGTACGACACGACTTTGCGCTTTAGAGAAACTTAGGCTACCACAAGTTAGAATAGTCTCTATGTACGACAGACTTTGCGCTTTAGAGAAA
>JABMCL010002457.1:775000-797500 GCA_018857735.1 Alviniconcha marisindica
AACTAACCGTCACTGCTCCCTATGTAGGCCTATACACTACACTCCGGTAGCGGAGTTGTGCCCCTTGGGTGGTGTCAACCACCCACAGTGTGACTTCCGGTATGATGTTGTAAGACTTACTGAAATGGACTTACTCTAATGTTGTGGGACTTACTCAAGTGTGTTTACTCTCGTTTCGTGGGACTCACTCAAGCGGACTCACTCTTGTGTAGTCCGTGGGGCTTACTCAAGTGGACTTGCTGTAGTCCTGTTTTGGGACTTACTCAAATGGACTTGCTCTGGTGTTGCGGGACTTACACAAGTAGACTTGCTTAAGTGTTTTGTGACTTATTCAAATGGACTTGCTCTGGTGTTGTGGGGGTTACACAAGTGGACGTGCTGTAGTGTTGTGGGACCTAACTCATATGGACTTGCTGCAGTGTTGTGGGATTTACTCAAATGCACTTACTCTAGTGTTGTGGGGCTTACTCAAAAAGACTTACTCTAGTGTTGTGGGACTTACTCAAATGCACTTACTCTAGTGTTGTGGGGCTTACTCAAAAGGACTTACTCTAGTGTTGTGGGGCTTACTCAAATGCACTTACTCTAGTGTTGTGGGGCTTACTCAAATGCACTTACTCTAGTGTTGTGGGACTTACTCAAATGCACTTACTCTAGTGTTGTGGGGCTTACACAAGTAGACTTACTCTAGTATTTTGGGACTTACTCAAATACACTTACTGTAGTTTTGTCGGGATTACTCGAATGGACTTAATCTAGTGCTGTAGGTCATACTGAAGTGGACGTACTCTAGTACTGTGGGACTTAGTGAAGTAGAGTTACAGTAGTGTTCTGGGAATTGCTGAAATGGACTTACTCTGATGTTGCGGGAGTTCGTTAAGTGTCTGACCTAACGGTGGATCTCCGGTGTACTCCGTTAAAACAGCACGTTCAGTGCGTGTTTAACGTTCACTTTCCTTTCGTCGCAGGACTACTACTGTGATGTGACCGTGTGGTACCGCGACTGGCTCCAAACACCGGAGCGTCTGCAGGTGACGGACGGGCCCACGTGCACCAAGCACCAGGCCAGTGCACGTGCGCTGGGCGGTCGGGCTGGCGCTGCTAGCCAGCCCAAGCCCCTAGGCACCGACAACGACATGGTCCTCAACGCCCTCAACTTCGCCGTGTGCGCTGACAACGACAGGAGCAACAACATCTTTGCTACCGTTCTGGGGGACACCTCCGGCGTCACCTATACGGAGCAGGTGAGAAGGAAACTCTCTGGATCCCTTTTAGAACGCTAGCAGTCATCCCTGTTTCAGATTTTTGCCTTCTCTGGACCCAGTTATAAACCATTCTTTGCAGCCTCCGGCTCCCAGAGCTCAGGAACTGTGTGAAAGTCGAGGTGGCCGTCCTGGGCTCCCCGTCCTAATGAGCCTTAATGGTTTCCGTTGACGTAAAGCAACCTTGAACCGTGCACACGCATCGGTCACAGTTTGTCCCTAATATGTCAACCCGACATCCGAGGACATTAAGCTCCACATCGTCATCGCCTGCGACTCCCGATCTGCTGGTCTCGTTTCTGCATCGCCCTGATATAACCTGTAAGGTTGGCTAGGCGTTAAAAATCAATAACCAACCATTCCTTTCTGACATTTGGTGACGTGGACACGATGCAGGAGTTACATGGCTGGGTGAATCGGCTAACGTGTTGGACTGTAAATCCGGTGGCCTAGGTTCGACTCCTAGACGCAAGAATGTGAAAATCCATTCGTCAGTTCTGACGCGTTGACACTTTGCAGACCTGTCTCGCCGTAGTGTGCAGTGCACAGCACACGCCAAGATCGTTGCACATTTTACAATCCCATGTCCACCCGTTGCACATGTTAAGATCCCATGTCCACCTTTCCACAAGGGAAGGCCTAAAGGCTGGCGGTATAAAACACACATACATACACATGTATAACGCGTAAGAGTGCAGAATAATCAAAATGATCAGCGTGGAGACCCTTAACGGAAGAAAAGAAGTGTACAGCTATGCTTTGTGCCAGTAACTGATTGGTTAAACTTGTTTAACGCCGAATTGTCTCCGATGAGGTACTGGAGGGGATGAATATTCCAGGAGGTGGAGGAAGAGGGTAGCTTACCTAACGCTGTCACCTCCAGAATGACTCCTGCACTAAGATGGGCATCGACGAGAGCCATTTTAATGTTTCATTAACTGTGAGGGGCAAAGTCACAAAGACAGTGTCAACAAACCACAACTTACAACCAAGGCTGTTGTCACGCGGTGTCCAATCAGTTTCGAGTTTTCTAGGTCACGCGCGTTGCATTGTTGATAAAAACAAGGGACTTTTCCTATCTAAAAATAAGCACAAACCAATATTTATTTCAGGATAACTTCTTCTTCTTCGTCTTTTTGCTGCTTTAATATGATTGTTTGTTTTATCAAAGCTTTTTTTTATTTTTTTATTTCTAAGAAGCCGTTGGCAGAGACTGTGGGGGCCAGACCTCTAACGATCCTGAAGACGAAGTTGTAGTTGTCTTCTTTCTTGGGGTGGCCAAAGATCGTATCGCTAAAGCGCAATGTACGGTCTTTGGCATGGATCTGTATATACAGGTCCATAATCTGCAGGGGAGAGGCTGCAGGGCCTGTTGGTAGTGAGTGACACGTACGTCCAGCGGCGCGGTCACAGTTTTTGTAGTCGTGTTTAATGAAGTCGTCTCCGTTGGTCAGTGTCACCCAGTTGGTATCGCCCTGATATAACCGCACTGGTTGACTGGACGTTAAAAACCAATTTACTTACTTACTTACCCAGATGGTAGCAGTCGCAGACTGAGCGGCATTGCCGGAACTCAAGCCTGGAACGGATGAGGGAAACGCGGGTCTTTTACCTGGACACGACCTGCGATGTGTGGGCAAGACGCCTAAATATCTGTGCTGTGGTGATGAACCCACGCATGACGCACGTAGCCGCTATACCTGTTTGAGGCGACCGCTGGCATAACCCACCATTTCCACAACGTCTCGCTGTAGGCTGTGATTTGTGGATTTTTGTCTTGAGACTTTGTCCCTCACAATTAATGAAACAATAAAATGGCTCTCATCGCTGCCCATCTTAATGCAGGAATCATTCTTGTGTTGACAGCGTAGCGATCGGCATATGGTCTCCTTCTTCCCACACCTTCATACCCCCCCCCCCCCCCCCCCCCCCCACTTCTCCCCGTCCCTAATAAGCCTTGTGGTTTCTGTGGACGTTAAGCACCATGTTTACTTACGTCTCGCTGTCCTGTTTTGTGACACGGCTAATGGAGCTGCAATATGTGGTTTACAGCTGAAACAATGTCAAGATGTGAAGCTACGCTTTGATGCGCGTGATGTGGTAAACCAGGCGTGACGCACGTGCTGTGCCTGTCTCAGGTGACCTCTGGCATGACCTACCATTTCTACAACGTCCCGCTGGTGGACAGCCAATGCCGTAAGGAGGGACAGTGCGCTGACATGGACCTCACCTCCTGCGCGGCCAGTGTCCACGACATGGTCAGTATTGCATCGACAGGACCAGCGGCAAGAGCTGTGATGGACTGGCGACGTGTCATACACTCATAGGCACACACTGCACGTGATCACAGCGCTCGCTCATTCTTTCGCGCACCTATGCACTAAATTACCCAGTTGTTCACTCACTCAGTTGTTTAAGTGCACATTCATGCGCCTACTTACTCTCAGTTATGTACCCCATCCCGGCCCCCTCCCAGCTACTCGCTATATAATACTACTCTCCTTCATAAAAGTTGCCATGGGAACCATGGCTTTCTTTGCCTACACACTTGCTCACCTGCACATTCATTTACCCACCTATCACCTATTTACGTATTGACTAAAAAGACATTCATTCATTCAGCTACATACATTCGGCCGCCAATACTTACTTACCCATCTGCTCACTTTCTCCCTGACGTGTACAACCATGCATTTATTCATTCGTCGACCCACTCATTATGTACACACTCGACCCACTCATTCAGCAACCACTAATCCATCTGCGAGTTGAATACATTTACTCCCTCTCCCACACTTTCTCTCGCCTTCACGTTTATTCAAGCTTTTGGCACGCATGCACACTCGTTCATTCGACTACAAATTATGACCTTGTCTCGTAGTCATCCACTCATCGACATCTGTCACAAACAAGCTGATCTTTTCCTGTAGTGACAGCAAATAATGGCGGCTCTCCAAAATTCCAAGAGGTAGCTTCAGGCTTCCACCCGCCCCCTCTACCCCCCCCCCCCCCCCCCCCCCCCCCCCCCCCCCCCATCCCCCTCCACCCCGCTTTTTCCACTGTAAATACACTCTGGGATGTCTCGAACATTTTCTTCGTAAGCAAAAACAAATAACATATGGTCTGACTTCTGTGTGCAAGAATTGTGGATAAATAATCACCAAAGCTGTGTGTGACCTTAATATAAGTTGACAGCATCTCATTTAAGTCTAAGCGCCAAAAATCATTAGAATTCAGTTCAAATTCCGTAGAATCTGCAGTCCAGACAATGACGCTCTGGGGGGTAGGCCCGAAGCGCTTCGCCTGCAGCGGATACACATTTCCTTTTATTAAACGATTAAAGTTTATATTGAAATTTATTCCAGCCTTCATTGCCTATTCATTCAAGAATGAAAAAGAAAATGTAAACAAACGTCCCAAGGTGCCCCGGTCTCCCCTACCTATTATTTGCCGTTTTGCCTAGTGTTCCAGTTTATAACCTGGCGGTTGTATTCCAGGTGCATTTGTGTGCTGGTCGTTAGTTTAAAGCTACTCATGTTCCCCCTGCCCTCCTCACCCATGTACCTACCCTACCTACTGGCCGATTTATTTCCACCCACTGGAGATGTGTGTGTGTGTGTGTGTGTGTGTGTGTGTGTGTGTGTGTGTGTGTGTGTGTGTGTGTGTGTGTGTGTGTGTGTGTGTGTGTGTGTGTGTGAGAGAGGAGAGAGAGAGAGAGAGAGAGAGAGAGAGAGAGAGAGACAGACAGACAGACAGACAGACAGACAGACAGACAGACAGACAGACAGACAGAAAAAGACAGAGAGACAGAGAGAAACAGAGACACAGAGAGAGAGTGAGGTGGAACACTCAAATAAGCATATTACTTTTGTGTTTCCTGTACTTGTTTGTTGAGCTGATGATTACGATGCATGAATACATTTTGTTTAAACCATCTCCGCCCACTTCTGCACGCGACATACCCACCCACCAATCTGCGTCTACCCACTCGCCCAGTCGACCTTTACTGGGACGCTGCACGGTTGTGTTTCAGAAAAGAACGTGTGAGATCGTGGTGCAGGCCCAGCTCTGGATGAACCCGCCTTTCACCCTCCACAAAATGACCTGCTAGACTGTCTGTTCCGTCAGCGAGGCGGCAAGGGCCGTTACTCCGCCTCGTACAATAAGCATTGTCCCGGGCGGCGAAGCAAGGGCTGTGGCAAACTCCAAGCACTGGTTTACGACATCCTTCCTTCAACCACTGCCGCATTTAGTTACGCCATACGGTCCAGAAAACTGTCAGCTAATGAGCTGTTTTTTTGTTGTTGTTTTTGTTGGTGCTCAAACAGTAGTAAGTTTGTTACAAACAACTCAAATAAAACAAGGCGTGTCATTTATAGCCGCCAACAAAGTTTACACCAGCACAAATTAATAAAACCACAATCGTTTGAATCGAGACGGAACTCTTTCTTTCACCCGGGGTGGATGCGTCTCATGTTTACGTGCGTGCTTTGGCGCTAGGTTGCTTCTACAGTCATATTAGTACCCGAACCTTTCGGGGGGCGCTGACCGCGTCGCTGGACAGCTGCGCGGAGATAAAGAGTGCCCCTTCAATGGCGTAACTAAATCTGGCAGAGTTTGGAGGAAGGTGCCGGAAAGCGATGCTCGGAGTGTGGGGCTGGGGTACCCCGCCTCATCAATACGGCCAGCGAGTCTCCAGATGAGCGTATGGTTCTTACACTGTCTCGGTATATTCAGGTTCAAACTCCAAGCACTGGTTTACGACATCCTTCCTCCTGGAGGAAGTTTTCCGGAAAGCTATGTTCGCCGAGTGTGATTTAGGCTGTGTCCCGCGCTATCACCATAAGCTGTATCTCATGACATCGTTACGCTGTACCCCGTGACAACAGACATAGACTACTAGAGAGTGCTCAAGTGCAAAACAATTTGAAGCCGTCAAACGAGAGTTGCGTACCCTGAACGTGCTCCCTTCTGAACGATGTCAATAAATATGGTGTTTATAGCAGAATTACGCCAGTTCCAGCCAAGGTCTCATGTAGATAAAAAATAAATTAAAAAAAATGAACAATGCAAAAATCTTTCTTTCTCTCTTTTTTGGTGTGTGTGTGTGTGTGTGTGTGTGTGTGTGCGTGCGTGCGTGCGTGCGTGCGTGCGTGCGTGCGTGCGTGCGTGCGTGCGTGCGTGCGTGTGTGCGTGCGTGCGTGCCCATGCGTGCGTGCGTGCGTGAGTGAGTGAGTGCGTGCGTGCGCGTGTGTGTGTGTTTTCGGCAGGAAGCGTGTAGAGTTCTCAAGCTCCGGCTTTTTCTTGATGAATACCGTCGCCTGTTGGCGCGATATGTTGCTTGGATGGTCTCAATCGGAACACGTGCTCAAAATGCACAAACGCTCACATTCATATACAAAATTTCACGTTGGCCCCACCCCACAGCGAACACAGCTTTAAAAAGAATTTAAACGATGAATTGCTCTTTCTCTCTCTCATCCCTCCCCCCCCCCCCCCCCCCCCCTCTCTCTCTCTCTCCTCCCAACACACACTGACTGACACACCTGTAGCGGCACACCCCGCCCCCCCCCCCCCCCCCCACACATCACACACACACGCACGCACGCGCACACACAACACAAACACAACACCACACACCACACACACACAACACACACACACACCACACACGCACGCACCACACGCACGCACGCACGCACGCACGCACGCACACACACACACACACACACACACACACACACACACACACTGAAAAATTGGTTCAGTGTCTCTCTTACAAGCATTAATCTGACAGTTTTACTTGCGAGTCTGTCCTAGACTCCCGTGTCAGTTTTAGTGAAGTGTCTTTAGCCGCGGACATCCCAGTATGGAGCCATTACAGCTACAGGTACCCATGCAGAAATCTGACTCCATATCGATTTTATACTTACATGTGCCCATGCAGAAATCCTTCTCCATATCGATCTTAGCTGGACAAAAAGAATAAAAGTCATCGCAAAAACAATTGGCCAAGACATGGTCTGTCGGGTTACAGCGCTGTACGGCTTGCAAGGCAGAGCGGCTCCGCACAGATCGGGTTTGTCGCTTGTCATAGGTATGGCGTGGCAAAGCACTGGCCTTTCTGGCGGGCTTCAGCCACTGACCGACTTACCTTATCTGGTTTCGTTTCGGTTTATGCTGGCACGGGTCAGCGCTAGACATGACCTTGTAGTCTCTCCATTTAGTCTTGAATTTTTGTCACAATAAACTTCAGTGTCTTCTTTTCAACTTTTCAGTGCCCCCAACTCTTGCATGCCCTATGATAACTGTTGGCTTGTGGAGACTTTTACGGCAGAATTTTCACATTTACCTTTTGGTCGGTAGTTTCTCTTACACGCCCAAGCTTCTCTTCTTTTTTTTTCTTTTTTCTTTTCTTCTTTGTCTCTTCTCTTTTTTTTTTTTTTTTTTTTTCTCTCTCTTTTTTTTTTTTTTTCTTCTTCTTTTTTTTCTCTCTTTTTTTTTTTTTTGGGGGGGGGGGGGGGAGTTTCTCTTACACGCCCCGTGCTCGTTTTAGTGGCCAGTTTTTGATTAAAAGCCCCGGGCTAAATTTAGTGCGAAATCATTCATGCATGATCGACTATAGTTTAGTGAGGCGTCTCTCTTACACGCCCCATACTAGTTTCAGTCAGGAGCTTCTCTTTACACATGCAGTGTTCACTTTGTGCTGTCGAGTCGGTTGCACATCTCCGACCTCAGTTTGAATGAGGTGGTTAGTCTCTCTTACACGCCCTGTGCTAGTTTTAGCGGGAGGCAGTTTCACTTACACGCCCAGTGCTAATTCCAGTGGCGAATCACTTTGACTGGGAAGTTTCTCTTACTACGCCACAGGCTAGTTTTACTGGGCAGTTTCTCTTACACGACCCGTACTAAATTTAGTGCCGAATCACCCATGCAGTCTTATCGAATCTGTCGTAGATGCTCGACATTAGTTTTAGCGAGGAGTCTCTCTTGCACGTCCCATGCGAGTTAGAGTAAGCAATTTCTCATACATGTGCCACAGTACGTTTAGTGAGGAGTCTCTCTTACATGCCCCATGCTACATTTCACGATAATAATAACATTCACTGTCATTGCTACAACGCCCTAGCTCATCAGTAACGGTGCGGACTTAGCGCATGACATGATCAACAATAACATATATATATACATAAATTTAAAAATATTACGTTTTACCGAGCTTTGAAAGGGAAAGTACGAAGGGAGGCAATAATAGAAAGAGTTCTCAGTTGCCTCCCTCTTATTCATGCAACGATCAATTTCTTATTCGAACATTTCGCTACCACCATTAGCCCAAAAAGCTATACGAAACCAGAAATGAAACGTTATTGAATTTATTTATTTTTTAAATCGTTGACTTCCTTTTTGAACTATGGCGCGGTAGCCTGTGCAACTGGACCCATCATACCTGGGACAAGCCAATGGCGGGGAAGTCAAACGCGTCGTCTGCAAGTTTGCCGTGCCGTTTTGAACACGAGAATAATGTTCTGCTACTAATATCAGTTTTGCAGTGAGCCTTTACAAATATCTTAAACGCAAGATGGGAATCAGTATTGCAGATCTTCAGATAAATCCCAGAATCATTACAGCCACAAAACGTGGTAAGTTTGACTGATTTGTAGTTGTACTCATACTAGTGATAGTGGTACTGGTAGTGGTAGTCTGCTTACTTTTCGTTTAATTCATTCAAGTTTTTACAACTTGCCACGATGTGCTAACTGAATTAAGTGGCATGCCGGTTCTGTACATCCTGCAGATGTGCATAGATCTGCAAATTATGCCAGAATGAATTTGCCCTATGGAATGGCTGTTGTGTAGGCAGTCTCCCCATGGCTTAGCTATATTGTAATAAAGTATTTAATAGCAGAAAGGCAAGCAGACGCACCTCACGTCCGCTTAAACTCACCTAATCCTAGTTTGTTTGTTGCTGTTGTTTGTTTTTGTTTTCTCTCCAAAAGCAAGGTTCATGGACCCTGCCTTTCAAAATGAATAACTTATGACTGCCCCCACTGCACAGCAAAAACAAGTATCCCAGCATTGTTACAGTGTTAGAATCTCTGTCATGCCTACCTACTACCTAACTAGTGCTAGTCGTCTGCAATGCCAAAATGATAGCATAAAATATTTAAAGTGTAATTTGTAAATTCATCAAATGCGATTCAAACCTTCACTAACTACTAACTAGCTTCTGTGTGTGTGTCACTGAGTGTGTATGGTGGGGGGGGGGGTGGGGGGGGGCTTATATATATAATGTGTGTGTGTATTATTTTTCTGTTAAGCTGCAATTAGTGCAAATTAATGTTTCTAAGGTAAAAATAAGATAATGATGCTTGAATCTATGCAGCAGGTTTACATGATGGCGGAGCTGTGCTTAACCTGTCAGGAGCAGAGTTAGAGCGATTGACAGGTCTGACCACCAGTGACATCACCCAGCTCAAGGATGCTGTCTCAGAGGCTGTTCTTGGATGCCAAGTAGTTACATGTACGTAAACTGCATGATTTTACTTTGGTACAACACTTTCCCAGCTTTGGCCGTTGTGAATGAGGATCCTTTTTTGAGACATTTGGGTCACAAAAGACACTTTCTCTGAGAAACCTGCTGCAGTGTGAGCCTGTCAGTGAGTCATAGGTTATTGCCCTATTTTAGGTGAATTTTTAGTTGAATTGTATGATGACAGTCACTGGAAAAATTTCACAGGTAATTCCTGTGGGATTTTAACTATATTAATTTCTGCGGGGCTTTTCTTTAGTCTCTTCTGTTTTTAGTGTTAGTTTTTATCTCATAGTCGTTATCATACTCCACTCTGAAACTACAGAGAACTTTGAGTCTGAGGCTAGGAACAGGGAACAGAAAAAGTTTATTTTTGAACTGTGGTTCACACCTCAGCCTCATGATTTCAAATCATGACTTGCTGAGAAAACACCTCCATCATATTCTCAAAACAAAAACTCATTCTTTGTGTGAACGGCAGTGGACTGGAACCATCTCGACAACACCACAGTTCACACCAACTGTGTGAACAGTTTCAAAACTTTAAGTGCGGCCAGCAAGGGCCGCTAAACCACTGTGCAGTAGAGTTTAAAGTCTTTCCTTCGAACTGTTGAAACACTTTTGCTTTTGTTTTAGGTCTTGACAAATAACATCATATAATTTATAATAATATATAAGCATATTATATATATATATCTTTTTTCTTTTTCTCTTATTATAATAACACTGATGTTATAACTTCTATTGTTAACTTGATTGTTCATACTAATCATAGTCCTGTGGGTAAGTTAATATAACTTGAAGTGATACACAGATTGTGTGTGTGTCTGTCTGTCTTTCTAATATCCCCTTGCTGTGAACAGACATAAAATAAAACACTGATTTATCAATTGATTGTTCTTTCTCCAGCTCTACAGATGTGGAGACAAGAGTGTTCTGGTGACACAGCTGTTCCGAAGTTGTCGACAGGATGTGAGCGACTGGATAGAGTGCTTAGAGGTGTGCTTGTGCGAAGTCTGTCAAAAGCATAGTAGGATGTTTCAGCATTATTTTTGACTCACATGAAATAACAACATGCGAGTCTGTTTGGTGATGAGAGTTTGTCTAACCAAGATGAGCCCATCTTATCCAGCCATTTGTGGCAGAAACTTAAGCATTGACTAATTTTGATGGTAACATTGAACAAGCTTTACATGTTTTTATTAGTTTCGGTTGTTAAGGTCACAGGAGAGATGGAAAATACAACAGCTTGTTATATTTTCTGATTTTAAAACAGTTTAAATGTCATGACATCATGACATTTACAGTGGTTTAAAACTGGAAACTATAACAAGCTTCACCACCCCACCTCCCAAAACTTTGTACATTTTTTTTCTTTTTGTGGAGGTTCAATAAACATACTGTTGCAGCATGGGCATATATCTGTGCTCTATAAGTCTTCATCCTCATCATCAACATAATCATGAATGTCAAATTAAAGTGAGCTGACTGAGCATAAAGCTTGTCTCAGGCCAGAAATCAGTAAAGGGAAATAACTACCCAGCTGGGCAGTTTTAAGACTGTGATTTGTCAACGTCTTGGTATCCGGGCTTGAACCAGACCAGCATTTGTTCTTGTGTTGTTTTTGCTGTTTGTTTGGATGTTGTTTTTGGTGTTTGCTTGGTTGTTATTGTGTCTTTTCTCTTTTTTTGGAGGGTCTGTGTTTTTTGTTGTTGTTTTTGTTTTGTTTGTTTTATTTCTAAATACATGTAACTGTTAGTGTTATTGTGTCCATCTAATGTGATCCTGTTATCTGTTT
Source organism: Alviniconcha marisindica (assembly GCA_018857735.1). NCBI lineage: Eukaryota > Metazoa > Mollusca > Gastropoda > Provannidae > Alviniconcha > Alviniconcha marisindica. Next base: position 786,591 of record JABMCL010002457.1, read on the forward strand.
TCAGTATATGTATTTAATTGTAACAGGTGGTTTGCTGCTAAGAGGCATCACAGAGATAGTGGGGGAAAGCTCAGCCGGAAAAACACAGCTGTGTCTCCAGCTCTGTCTGTCTGTTCAGCTGCCCATTAAACATGGAGGTCTCAACGGAGGTGAGCTATCAATATCACGGTGGTTACAGAGATTGGTGATCATGTTTATTTCAGTTTTCCACAGGTACAATGTACATATATTCACACACACATGCAGGCACACACACATGCAGGCACACACACACGCACACACACCAAACGGACACACACTTGCATGCCTTGTATGCACCCATTGGTTCACCAGTCTTACTATATGAATCCAGTCACACATCTCTATTATGACACTGGTTCATATACCTAACAGATAATTTTCCTTGACATTCAGGTGCACTGTACATCAGTACAGAGGGTGCATTTCCCAACAAACGACTAAATCAGATGGCACAGCACTTCTCAAAGCAACACACATCAGTCACAGGGCACCGTTTTACAGACTACATATTGCTGGAGCACGTGGCAGATTTTGTAAGTACATCTCTTTGTTTACCTGTGTCACACACTGTCTCAGTCCTTTGCTTGTTACATATGTCATTCTTCTCTGTCTTTTTCGTGCTTCTTCATTGTCCTCTTTTCTTTCTTTTTTCTTTATTATTTCTTTATTTGTCTGTTGACTTTTCTGGTATTAAATGGTAATGTCAGTAGAGAGTAGAAACAAATTCTGCTAATGTTGCGTTTTATTTCTGTTCATGTTTCTTTTTGTAGACAGGGTTATGGTTGTTGCTTTTTATGTGTGTGTGTGTTTTTTCTTTTCTTTTCGTGTGTGTGTGTGTTTTTCATGTGTGTGTGTTTGTGTGTATTCATGCATGTGTTGTTGTTTTCATGTGTGTGTGCGTGTGTTTTTCATGTGTGTGTGTTTGTGTGTGTGTTCCTGCATGTGTTGTTGTTTTCATGTGTGTGTGCGTGCATGCATGTGTGTGTGTGTGCGTGCGTACTTACACGTGTGTGTGTGTGTGCGTGCATGTGTGTGTGCGTGCATGCATGTGTATGTGTGTGCATGCGTGCATGTGTGTGCGTGTGTGCGTGCATGCATGCGTGCATGCATGTGTGTGTGTGTGCATGCATGCATGTGTGTGTGTGCGTGCGTGCGTGCGTGTGTGCATGTATGTGTGTGTGTGTGTGTGCGTGCATGTGCGTGTGTGCGTGCATGTGCGTGCGTACATGTGTGTGTGTGTGACCCTTTTCCTCTGTAGGCTACAGTAATTGTTGTCCAGTATGGCAGCAGTCTGTACATAGAAGCTGTGACTTTAAAAAATCTTGTTTCTGACTCTTTTGGCGTTGTGTCTGCAGTTAACAGAATCTTACATAAAGAGTAGAACAGAAGAAAGAGGAGCACTGTAGTGACGTCTGCTTGTTGTGATTCCAGGATGCTTTGGAGGTATGCCTGCAGAAAAAGTTGCCTCTGGCGCTGGCTCGTGGCAAAGTCAAGCTGGTGGTGGTGGACTCTGTGGCAGCTTTGTTCCGCTGTCACTATGACAACAAGAACTTGGTCGTCCGAGCTAAGCATCTGGCCTCCCTGGCCACGCAGCTGAGGCAGCTGGCTGACCGGTACAATGCTGCCATCGTCTGTGTCAATCAGGTGAGTCTGCTTTGGGGTTTTCTTCTTCGTCATCAAGCACAGCATCACATCACAGCAAAGCATCTTGCCTGCCCGGCTGCATGGACAAGTATGATGCTGACGAGCATAACACTGCTGCTGTCTCTGTCTGGCAGGTCTGACTGCTTTTTTTCTTTTCTTTTTTTTCTTCCACACACTAAGCCTCGTTTTCTGACACCCATCCTCCAAGCTGCGCCGTGATTGGTTACACCATTGAAGAGGCACTCCTCAACTCCATGTTTCATGCGAGTGCCGAATGCTGTCTTGCTCTTACTTCCCCTTGACCGTGTTTCAGGTGAGTGCTGAAGTACTGTCTTGCTCTTCCTTTGACCGTGTTTCAGGCAAGTGCTGAAATGCTGTCTTGCTCTTACTTTGACCGTGTTTCAGGTGAGTGCTGAAATGCTGTCTTGCTCTTACTTTGACCGTGTTTCAGGTGAGTGCTGAAATGCTGTCTTGCTCTTACCTTGACTGTGTTTCAGGCAAGTGCTGAAATGCTGTCTTGCTCTTACTTCCCCTTGACCATGTTTCAAGCGAGTGCTGAAATGCTGTCTTGCTCTTACCTTGACTGTGTTTCAGGCAAGTGCTGAAATACGGTCTTACTCTTACATCCCTTGACCATGTTTCAGGTGAGTGCTGAAATGCTGTCTTGCTCTTACCTTGACCGTGTTTCAGGTGAGTGCTCAAAACGATGTGAGTGCTCAAAACGATGTCTTGCTCTCACTTCCCCTTGACCGTGTTTCCGGTGAGTGCTGAAATGCGGTCTTGCTCTTACATCCTTATAACCGTGTTGATGATGATGATGTGGGGCTTAGTTAGTGTCCTCAGATGTTGGGCTGACGTATTAGCGACAAACCTTTGACCGTGTTTCAGGTGAGTGCTGAAATGCTGTCTTGCTCTTACACCCCACTGACAGTGTTTCAGGTCAATCAGGCGAGTGTTGAAAGGCTGTCTTGCTCTTACCCCCCATTGACGGTGTTTGGTGAATCAGGTGAGTGCTGAAATGCTGTCTTGCTCTTACACCCCACTGACAGTGTTTGGTGAATCAGGTGAGTGCTGAAATGCTGTCTTGCTCTTACACCCCATTGACAGTGTTTCAGGTGAGTGCTGAAATGCTGTCTTGCTTTTACACGCCATTCACAGTGTTTCAGATAAATCAGCGAGTGCTGAAGTGCTGTCTTGCTCTTACATCCCCTTGACTGTGTTTCAGGTGAGTGCCAACATGTCCAAAACATGTGACAGCTCAGAGCCAGCTCAACAATCTGTGCCATTGACAGTGTTTCAGGTGAATCAGGCGAGTGCTGAAATGCTGTCTTGTCTTACATCCCCTTGTCTGTGTTTCAGGTGAATCAGGCGAGTGCTGAAATGCTGTCTTGTCTTACATCCCCTTGTCTGTGTTTCAGGTGAATCAGGCGAGTGCTGAAATGCTGTCTTGTCTTACATCCCCTTGTCTGTGTTTCAGGTGAATCAGGCGAGTGCTGAAATGCTGTCTTGTCTTACATCCCCTTGTCTGTGTTTCAGGTGAATCAGTGCGAGTGCTGAAATGCTGTCTTGCTCTTACATCCCCTTGTCTGTGTTTCAGGTGAATCAGGCGAGTGCTGAAATGCTGTCTTGCTCTTACATCCCCTTGTCTGTGTTTCAGGTGAATCAGGCGAGGCTGAAATGCTGTCTTGTCTTACATCCCCTTGTCTGTGTTTCAGGTGAATCAGGCGAGTGCTGAAATGCTGTCTTGTCTTACATCCCCTTGTCTGTGTTTCAGGTGAATCAGGCGAGTGCTAAATGCTGTCTTGTCTTACATCCCCTTGTCTGTGTTTCAGGTGAATCAGACAAGTGCTGAAACACTGTCTTGCTCTTACATCCCCTTGTCTGTGTTTAGGTGAATCAGGCGAGTGCTGAAATGCTGTCTTGTCTTACATCCCCTTGTCTGTGTTTCAGGTGAATCAGGTGAGTGCTGAAATGCTGTCTTGTCTTACATCCCCTTGTCTGTGTTTCAGGTGAATCAGACAAGTGCTGAAACACTGTCTTGTCTTACATCCCCTTGTCTGTGTTTTAGGTGAATCAGGCAAGTGCTGAAATGCTGTCTTGTCTTACACCCCATTGACAGTGTTTGGTGAATCAGGCGAGTGCTGAAATGCTGTCTTGCTCTTACATCCCCATTGACAGTGTTTCGGGTGAATCAGGCGAATGCTGAAATGCTGTCTTGCTCTTACATCCCCTTGACTGTGTTTCAGGTGAGCGCCAACATGTCCAAAGTGGGCGACAGCTCACAGCAGATTCGACAGTCCGTGCCGGCTCTGGGTCTGGTCTGGGCCGACCAAGTCATGTGCCGTCTGTTGCTGTCTCGACGCGAGGATACCATCTGGTCAGTGACACAGAGAACAGACACTGGTGAAAAGAAGGATGTGCATAAGGGTGAAGGTGACTGTGAACTGGTCTCCAGAAGACAGCTGGAGGTGGTGTTTGCACCTCACCTGGCCCAGGTTGTTGTTCCCCTCGTTATATCGCAGAGCGGGATTGCATGTGAATAGACACAGGGTTCGCCTTAAATGGTAATTTCGGGTATTCTACCGGTTAATATACCGGCAACAAAGTCAGCAATCGTCCGACGTACTGGCTGTTATTTTCTTGACTGGTTCTCAAAGAGCTGAAAATAAATAAATAAACGCAGCATATATATAGAGAGAGTGTATGTGTGTGTTCTAGACAGAGAAAGGAACGGGGTGTTTGCTAGGAGAGTTCTAGTAGTAGTATCTATAGACAGTAGTGTATCTGACTGGTTACAGTGATTGTCTGACCGGTTTAGGTGAACCAGTTTCACTATCTTGTAGATGTCATACCGGTTTGAAAAACGTCAAGCAGGATCACTCGGACGTCAAGGGCTAACGTGCTATGGTTGGTTGATGACAGAAGCAGCATGACTGCGGAAGCGGAGCATTGTGTTACTGAGGCTAAACTCATCGACCATAATCATGAAATTTACTTCCAGTTTAGGTTGCTTTAATTTTGCTCAGCTGTCTACTTAAAGGTGCTGGAGCCTGTGTGTGTATGTGCAAGTGTATGGAAGTCATTATCAAAACTTCCAGTTTGAGCGCATGTGTGTGGGTGCATGGGTGTGGGTGGGGGAAGGGTTCAAGAATTGGTACAATGGTTCTGATATATGAACTTTGTTTCAGCGAAAATGTTTTTTTAATGCTTTTGTTTTGTTGATTTAATTTTAGTTTATCCCTGCTGCTCAAAGTGTGTGCATGCATGTGTGTGTGTGTGTGTGTGTGTGTGCATGCATGCATGTGTGTGAAATGCTTGAACTATTGATTGATTGATTTTTGTGATGATTATTAGGCTGCACTGCACCCAAATTTCTTGTAAACTTTTTGAGGACAATAAAATATCTGATTTTTTTTTCTTTCTCTGTGGGTTTATTTTATATTTTATTTTTATTCAGTGACTGGCTGGTTCATTTGAAATATGAATGTTTTTCTCAAAAATGGCTCTTGTTCTTCTTTTTTTTTCTTTTTCACAAGTGTCCCCAGTTCATATAAGTTCCTTCTCTGAAACATTCTAGCTTGGTTATAATGAAAATGTTCTGTAAAGTGATGTGTAGTTGATGCACACCAAACTGATCGGTACTGTTCACTTTATTTTTTATTAAAGAACAGGAATAGCTCAGTTGGTAAAGTGTCCGACTGAAAAGCCAGGCACAATACTGATGCGGGTTCAAGTCTGGTGCAGAAAGAGATTTTTCTCCCAGAGTCAACTTCCAGCGCAGACTCTCTTACAGCGTCTATACAACCCCTGTGTACAATCGCATGCATCCGCATCTATACGTGTACACAGGTTAAACATCCCAAACACTGGCAATACTGCACACACTGGTATGAACGGGTAGCGCTGCTCTTGCGGCTGCTGTGCTTTACCAGGGCATGGTGACCTGAATTTCCAGCAAGGGGCAAAGAAGCACTAGATCAAACCTGTTTGTCTGAGCCAGTCGATATCGTGATCATGCAGTGGTAACTTGTAGAGCACTCCTGAGACAGCCATTGGAAAACTCTGCTTACCGTAAGTGCACACTTCAGAGCAGTCATTTTGCCAAATCAAGACAGACCAACTAGAAATAATAGTTGTGGAAAAAATGGGTTACTGGGAATATAAAAAAGCTGTCATCAATAATACAAGGATATTTATTCACCGATGACATTTAAATGTACGTAAGAATTTGTCTTGGTGATGTTCTATTCACACAGTGCATTAACAGACAAACATTACAATTAGCCATGCGTAAAAGTTGTAAATAAAGTTAGATTCAGCAACGTAACAATCTCATTCATGTAATATAAGCAACACAAACACACACACACACACAACACACACACACACACACACACACACACACACACAACGCACGCATTCATGCCCTCACACACACACACGTCACACGTACGCACACGCACACACACACACACACACACACACACACACACACACATATATATAGTGCTGTCATTGATTTAGAAACGCAGAAAGATGCTGAGGAAGGCTCAGAGTTATTCAGAGTCTGAGAGAGACGGCATTGTGGACGGGGTTCAGAGGCAGAACTGGACATACACACACCACCCAAAAAAGCCTTGAAGTCCAACTGCTTGAAACAGGAAGTTGTGTATGGGAAGATCATGGCCAGCAATCCTCTCTTGGAGGTTTTTTGGAGCTGTTCCGATGCAGACATGGATAGAAAGATAGCTTTTTTTACAGCCAGTCAAGTGGGTAGGTCGTTTCAGGGCAGTACCAACGTTCTCTCTCCATCTCTCTCACTAAAAAAATCGTTCGTTCGTTCGTTCGTTCTCTCTACCAATGCTCTCTCCATCTCTCTCTACCAATGCCCTCCCCCCCCCCCCCCCCCCCCCTCTCTTTTCCTGTCTCTCTCCCTCCTTCACTCCCTCTCGCTACCATTGCTTTCTTTCTCTCTCCCGCTACAGGTGCTGCCCTTCTCTCTCTCTCTCTCTCTCTCTCTCTCTCTCTCTCTCTCTCTCTCTCTCTCTCTCTCTCTCTCTCTCTCTCTCTCTCTCTCTCTCTCTCTCTCTTCCTTCAGACTTGAAAACGGCAAAAGTAGTTCCTCTCCCAAAAGCGAAAGATTTAACTGACATCAATAATTATCGTCCCATTTCTGTTTTGTCTTCAATCTCTAAACCCTTGGAGAAGCACGTGCACAAGCACCTGCTCAAATATCTCGACAGATTCAACCTAATCCATACACATCAGTCAGGATTTCGACCACAACACTCATGTCAGTCAGCACTTACCTGCCTTACAGGCTACTATCCTCCATAAATGACTCAAAGTTGAATGGTGTTGTCTTTTTAGATCTCAAAAAAGCCTTTGACCTTATAGACCATCAGATTTTATTGAAAAAGATGAAAACGTATCAGTTAAGCGACAATGCCATTCAGTTTTTTTAACCATATATTAGCCAAAGAAAACAGAAAGTATTTGTTGCTGGACATTATTCACCTGAGGGCTCTGTCAAAATTGGAGTTCCACAGGTGTCTGTTCTTGGACCTCTTCTCTTCAGTATTTATATAAATGATCTCCCGTTGAGTATTTTATCTACTGAAGTTGATTGTGACATGTTTGCTGATGATTCGTCTCTTTCTGCTTCTGGAAATAACATAACTGCTGTAAATGCTAAGCTGCAGCCAAGTATCCAAGAAGTAACTGAATGGTGTTCTGCGAATGCAATGTTGCTCAACCCAGAGAAAACTAAAAGTATGGTAGTAGCCACGCGTCAAAAGCATCAGCGTGGTATACCTCCTCTTTGTCTCATGTTGAATTCACAGGTAATAGAGCAAGTTTCAGAACATCGTCACCTTGGCGTTATTCTTGATGACCAACTTAAATGGCAAGCTCATATTAACAGTATTACTAACGCTGTTGCTAAAAATGTGTATCTGCTCTCTCGCCTCAGTCGCTTTTGTAACAGTGAAGCTTGTAATACGTTTTTTCACGCTCATATTATGTCCAGAATTAATTATGTCTCTAATGTATGGGATGGCTGCAGTGATGTACATATCAAAAAACTTAAAGCTGTACACAAACGTGCAGTCAAAGTTCTTTGTGCTGCTTCGCCAATGCTAACTGGACGAGGGCACATTTCATATGGTCCATTACCTTTAAAAGAGCATCTTCAGTGTAATAAATGTATCTTAGTGCATAAAGTTATCCATAACAAATCACCCCAATATCTGAGACAGCTTGTCCGCACTGGAGCGCGGAACGACCATAGTTCACGGAACAGCATTCTTATTTTGCCCAAAACAAGAATTGACATTTATAAGATGAGTTTTGCTTATTCTGGATCCTTTTGTTGGAATGCGCTACCTAGAAGTCTTAAAATAGCATGCTCAGTGAGCACATTCAAATCTAAAGCTCTTCAACATTTTCGTACTGAATGTAACATATAAGTTTTCAGTCTTGAACCGTACAGTATTTAGTTTCCTACTGTTTGGTACACCTGGTATTTTATGTGTTTATGTATAAGTGTGTGCGCACGCCCAGGCGTGTGCGTGCAATTATGTTTTAAATATATGGATATATTTTCCTTGGATGATGAGGTACATTTCTTGTCTTGATTGTATACCAGCTCTGTGCTAAGTATACAAAATATTAATTTAAATGTTTCATTCTTTTTATCTTTCCAATTTCTGTTCATAGTATTAGCGGTAGTAGCGGTAGTATATTGTTATCATCGCAGTGCTATTAGAATATTCATTGCCACATCATTGCCATGTATGTGTGTGTATGTGGAGGAGGGGTGTGCGCGCACGCGCGCGCGCGCGTGTGTGTGTGTGTGTGTGTGTGTGTGTGTGTGTGTAATATGTGCATACATGCCTGTGTATATACATGAATGTGTGTATATGTATATATTCCTTCTATATCTTTTACTTATTAATTTGTTTATATTTTTGTTGTAGTTGTGTGTTGTGTGTGTGGTGTGTGTGTGTGTGTGTGTGTGTGTGTGTGTTGTTTTGTTTTTGTTTTTTAATTTGTTTAATTTTATGTACTAATTTAGTATCGTTTCTTTTTCCTTGTTGATATTGTCGAATTTCTTAAGCTTAATTTCATCCCTCCCCTTCCCCTGCTCTCTCTGTAAATTACCCAGTGTGTGTGTGTGTGTGTGTGTGGTGTGTTGTGTGTGTGTTGTTGTGGTGTGTGTGTGGTGTGTGTGTGTGTGTGTGTGTGTGTGTGTGTGTGTGTGTGTGTGTGTGTGTGTGTGTTGTGTGTGTGTGTGTGTGTGTGTGTGTGTGTGTGTGTGTGTGTGTGTGTGTGTGTGTGTGTGTGTGTGTGTGTGGGTGTGTGTGTGTGTGTTGTGTGTGTGTGTGTGTGTGTGTGTGTGTGTGTGTGGTGTGTGTGTGTGTGTGTGTGGTGTGTGTGTGTGTGTGTGTGTGTGTGTGTGTGTGTGGTGTGTGTGTGTGGTGTGTGTGTGTGTGTTGTGTGTGTGTGTGTGTGTGTTGTGTGTGTGTGTGTGTGTGTGTGTGTGTGTGGTGTGTGTGTGTGGTGTGTGGTGTGTGTGTTGTGTGTGTGTGTGGTGTGTGTGGTGTGTGGTTGTGTGTGTGTGTGTGTGTGTGTGTGTGTGTGTGTGTTTGTGTGTGTGTGTGTGTGTGTGTGTGTGTGTGTGTGGTGTGTGTGTGTGTGTGTGTTAGACTTTTTTGCTCCAGTTGCTTTTCACTGCTATTTTTTTTTCATTTCCGTTGCAATCGCTGTCTGGTTTTATGTGTTGTTGTTATTATTATTATTATTATTTTATTTATTTTTATTTTTACTGATGCTGTATTGTCTATAGCCTTCTGTAATAATATTTCACTGTGAATGTCTTGGTTATTAGTAGTACTGTAGCAACGGCAGATATGTGAGTCGGCCTTTGTGCTAATATCTTCACCGTTGAGAAATAAAGTTCAATCAATCAATCTCCACCAGCACTCTCTCTCTCTCTCTCTCTCTCTCTCTCTCTCTCTCTCTCTCTCTCTCTCTCTCTCTCTCTCTCTCTCTCTCTCTCTTTCCCCTTTTTCTGTCTCTCTCCCTCCCTCCCTCTCGCTACCATTGCTTTCTTTCTCTCTCTCCCGCTACAGGTGCTGCCTCTCTCTCTCTCTCTCTCTCTCTCTCTCTCTCTCTCTCTCTCTCTCTCTCTCTCTCTCTCTCTCTCTCTCTCTCTCTCTCTCTCTCTCTCTCTCTCTCTCCGGGGCCAATGGGTTACAAACCAAGACAAGAACCAGGGCCTTGTGAATGGATTGAGTCAGCGGTACCTCACTGAAACTGAAAGGCCCATACAACATGCGTGCATGCGCTATACGAGTTAAAAACTCTCGTCCTATCCTGCATTGTAACGGGGTAAATCTTGTCAAGCTTGACTTGACAGCGACAGACAAAATCAGCCGTCGGTAGCGCGATACGTCGGGGGTTTCCAACCATGTCAGAATACAGCCCCCCTCGCGTGACAGCCGTAAATTAGATTAGCTGATCAAATCGGTGTTTGCAGACCAAAATGGCTTTCGTGTCAGTACCTTCATGACGAGGAAGGTTATACTATATACCGTGTTATTGTCGCTTCAGATGCATTTTATTTTTATTTTTTTGCCTTTGACGTATCGTGAACCTTTATAATTCTATTACGTAGAATCACATGCGAGCGCAGTGAGTCTGCCAAAGAGAGGAGAATACCGCTATATAAAAGCTATTAACAAAAATAGTCAACAGTTATTTCTTGGTTTTGTGGGAGCTTTCTTTAGAGAGAGCGAGAGAAGACACTTGTGTCAAAATAGGCGCCAGAGTTCGTTAAAATGATGAGCCCCACATCATTTACTTATATGCTTCATTTTGTAAAGTAAGTAAACATGGTGCTTAACGTCCACAAAAACCATTAGGCTTATTAGGGATCGGGGAAGAGGGGAAGGGGGTATGGAGGGGGGGGGAGAGGGAGAGTATATACATATCGCTACACTGTCACCACCACAATGGCTCCTGCAACAAGATGGGCAGCGATGAGAGCCGTTTTAATGTTTCATTAATTGTGAGGGACAAAGTCACAAGACAAGTGTCCACAGACCACAATTTTTGAAGAGAAAGGACGACGAAGCGGAATAGAACCGAGGTCCCTTCTGCTTACCAGCCTAACGCCTTGCCGCTGGCTGGACTTGATTTCTTAAGAAAAAATGGTGCTTGACGCCCGCAAAAACCATAAGGCT
>JABMCL010002457.1:802500-805000 GCA_018857735.1 Alviniconcha marisindica
GCTTTCTGTCGGCGTCGTGCGTCGGTCATTTTCTCTCCACACTGAGTAGCCTAGTAAGTAAGTAAACAGGCGCCAGTTGCTCGCATTTCACTGTCCCCGACAGCTTTCTGTCGGCGTCGTGCGTCGGTCATTTTCTCTCCACACTGAGTAGCCTAGTAAGTAAGTAAACAGGCGCCAGTTGCTCGCATTTCACTGTCCCCGACAGCTTTCTGTCGGCGTCGTGCGTCGGTCATTTTCTCTCCACACTGAGTAGCCTAGTAAGTAAGTAAACAGGGTGCTTAACGTCCACAGAAACCCTAAGGCTTATTAGGGACGGAGGACGTGGGGTATTTTTTCAATGAGTGGGGGGGGGGGTAGAGGGAGATTATATACCTATCAGTCGCTACACTGTCACCACCAGAATGACTCCTGCAAGCGATGAGAGTCATTTTAATGTTTCATTAATTGTGAGGGACAAAGTCGCAAGACGGTGTCCACAGACCACAACTTTTGAAGAGAAGAGAGAGCCGAAGCGGATTCGAACCGAGGTCCCTCTGCTTACCAGCCTGACGCCTTACCGCTGGGCCACACCGGCTCACCAGAGTAGCCGACGTTGTTAATCACTTTTATAGAGTGCTATTCTCCACTTTCGAGCAGGCTCATTGCGCTCGCATGTGTTTCTACATGAGTGAACAGTTTGTTTGTTTTATCGCGTTTTTGAATATCCGCTGAAGTGGTGTACTTACAGCGCTGACATGGTTGGTGTCACCTGAAATTGCTGCCGTTTCTGTGTACACCATACAATCATGCACTATGTCACTTCATGCAAAGCCACATACGTAAGGTGCGTGCGTGTTTTTAGCTGTAACAGAGCTCAGGAGCTGTGTGAAAGTCGAGGGGGCCGTCCTGGGCTGCCGTCCCTAATAAGCCCACGGTTTCTGTGGCCGTACAGCAACATTTTGTTTCTGTGGCCGTACAGCAACATTTCAATCAACTTCTAGCTGTAACCTGCCACCTGCACTTTTGGCAGAATGACCGGGATCTTTTACGTGCTAATGCGTTAACACGGGGGTGCAACGGATACCGAAATAAGAGCCAGGACAGAAAGTTGACCCCGGAGAAGAGAATTCTCCCGCCGCTTCTGCGGGGATTCGAACCCGCGACCTTTCAATCACGAACCCGGCGCTCTAACCACTGAGCCATCCCCAACTCCCCTACGTAACCTACGTGCGCACCAAACCTGAGAAATCCTTCTCTGTCCTCGTTACTGCTCACTGATTACCACGAGAAGAGTCGGTCTTTGCCACTTGATCAACTTAGTTCCACTACGAAGCCATCCCGGCGGAGAAGTCTATTGACTATCAGGCAGTAAATGCGGCAAGCACTCTATGTGGAAATGTGGAAACGAGGCGATTGTGTCCCTGTTATGTTCCTGTTATGCAGGCTCTTCATGCGATCAATACGCGTGAAGACTTGCCACGGCTTGTCTGCTCTTTGCCGAGCAGTTCCGCGGACCTTTCGCCGACAGTAAAACCAGGACAGAGGAGCCGCGTCAGTTTAGTTTAAGACCTCCCTGAAAGTCTAGTTTTGTTGTTGGGGTTTTGTTGTTGTTGATGATTGATGATGTTGTTGTTGTTTTAACCTTCACTGCCACAGCCTGTAAAATTTCCTGGTTGAATGGTGCACGGACGCGCCCGCAAACAGTACATTTTCCGGTCCTATAACATCTATTTTCAATGCTATGCGTTTCGATGAAAATCCTTTCACATGCCAGTGCGAAAAAGAAGACAAAAAGACTGAAGGGTTTCAAATTTCGCCCTTTTATGGGTGGTTTTCAAGTGACATCATGGCAGTGAAGGGGTTAAAGTGGTCTTAAAAGAACGGTAAGTTGGGGCATAATTATTTAAAAAACAAAAAAACTAAAAATTAATTAATTGAGGAAGTACCTCTGGTGGAGTTTATCTACCCTGTATAAAATTTACACGCATGCCAGGTAGGTGAGAGTTGCCGTAAGCGACTCAGGTCTTTGTTGTACTTGCGTTACGTATTTCGAGCGCTACTTAACTCCTTTGTGTGTTGATTCTTTAAAGTTTTAATTAAAAGAACGGTGGTGCGAGGTTCTTTATTTAAAAAAAAAATTATTTATTTATTTCATTCCTTTATTTATTCTGCCCCATCAACGGTGTCGACTTTAGAGGCACTGTCCAGACTCCGAGCATCGCTTTCCGGCATTTTCCGCCAATGGAGGAAGGAGGTCGTAAACCAGTTCTTGGAGTCTGGCACTGCCCCCACCCCACACCCCTCGTCCAGGCATCCCTGCCCCCAGCCCCATCCAAGACTCATTCAGTTCTTCACCTCGGCCCCGCTGCCACCGAGAGGTCAACACCGGGGTAGATGTCAGATCGCACTCAGTCTATCAATGTTTTGTAACCGAGTGCATCTGCACACTGTGTTTGTGTTGTTGTACTCTGTGTGTTGCTCTGTCAGTGTTCTTTCGTGTGCGTACGTCATTCGATCTTTT
>JABMCL010002457.1:812500-815000 GCA_018857735.1 Alviniconcha marisindica
CACGGCACGATGCTCTTTCTGCCTAATGAGCAGTTTCCCACATGAGGTTGTTCAGTGCTAGTTTGACGTCAGTCCTGCGCGTGCCGGGTGTGACTACGCGTAAGACAGGATTACGTCATACTGTCTGCAACAACAACAAAAAAGTCTGACGAGAGTGCGCCGCTCTAGGTCATCTTGCCTTCGGTGAAAGTATGAGGAAACTGACCCTCTGTACATGACATGCTCCAAGAACCGAAATGGTCAACCCTACAGCGCAGACGCCGGACCATACGCCTCGCCATGCTGTACAAGATGTCCCCTGGTCAAGCGTGCGTGAGCCAGTGCCCTGACCTCAAACTCCAGCCAGCAAGTGGAAGAAGAATTAGCCGCCTCAGCCTGCAATACCAACGCTCCAGCTGCCGCACAGACTACAGAAGCAACACCTTTTTCCCCCCCGCACAGTCAGGACTGGACAACCCGTGGTTTCCCCCTGGACTTAAGCAAGTTACCCCTCCAACCCAATTCTTCTCTCTCTCTCTCTCTTCTCTCTTCTCTCTCTCTCTTTTTCTCCTCCTTCTCTCTCTCTCTTCTCTTTCTCTTGTTGTTGTCGTCTCGTGCTGTCGCTGTGTCTCTAGGTCCACTCCTTTTCTCTCTCTCTCTCCATCGTCTCTGCGTCTCCTGCTCTTTCGTCTTCTCTCTTCTCTGCGTTCTCTTCTCTCTCTCTCTCTCTCTTCTCTCTCTCTCTCTCTCTCCTCTCTCTCTCTCTTCTCCCTCTCTCTCTCTCTCTCTCTCTCTCTGTCTTGTCTAGTTGTCACTCTATGTCTGTCGTGGTACTCTCTCTGCTCTCGACGTCGTCGCTCGTCGTCTCTCTGTCTGTCTCATGTCTCTCTTCCTCTGTCTCTCTCTCTCTCTCTTGTCTCTCGTCTCTCTCTCTCTCTCTCTCCCCTGTCATTTTCTATCTTTTGCTGCATTCATTGGGTACTTGACAGCTGAAGAGGCGGCTTCTCTGCCAGTGTCAGTCACATACCATGTCACAACGGCAAGAGCTTTTAACCTCCCGTCAACCGCATAGGGTCACTTCAGCACGAATCACACATTCAAAAATCTTTTACCACCAGTTCAAAACACAAGTCACCAAATCGCAACGCCAACAGCGTCAAGGCCCATAAACCATAATTGCTGAAGACGGAGAAACGTCAGCCAAAAGGAGTCATCAAACCTGGCTTAATTCCTCTGCTCTGTAGCGGGAACGCTTTACCACTGGACCCCACAGGGACTGACAAAACGGCGGTTTGTTGCTACCGTTTCATATCCCGGATGTAACGACTCGTGAATGGCGTTCGGGGATGGATGGCACTGGCGCCGCACATTTGGAACTATAAAACTATAACTAGCCTTCTCAGCCCTCAGAGTCCGATCAGAGTTCAGGAGCTGTGTGAGAGTCGAGGTGGCCGTCCTGGGCTCCCCTGTCCTAATGAGCCTTACGGTTTCCGTGGACGTAAAGCAACACTGGACCGTGCTTCGGCGTTGGTCACAGTTTGTCCCTAATACGACAACCGACATCCGAGGACATGAAGCTCTACTTCACCATCTCAGCCCTCAGAGTCCAGGCGAGAACAAGAGGAGGGAGGTGAGCTGGACTCTCACGAATGAGGTAGACTTTCATTTGCGGGTCCAGGCGAGATCAAGAGGATGGAGGTGGTGCTGGACCCTCAAGAGAGCCCAGAAGAGATCAAGAGGAGGAGACGACCTCAATTGCCAGAAGATCAAGGGGAGGTGGTGCTGGACCCTCAAGTTAGCCCAGAGAGATCAAGAGGAGGGAGGTGGTGCTGGACCCTCAAGTTAGCCCAGAAGAGATCAAGAGGAGGGAGGTGGTGCTGGACCCTCAAGTTAGCCCAGAGAGATCAAGAGGAGGGAGGTGGTGCTGGACCCTCAAGTTAGCCCAGAAGAGATCAAGAGGAGGGAGGTGGTGCTGGACCCTCAAGTTAGCCCAGATGAGATCAAGAGCAGGAAAGGTGGAGCTGGGATCAGAAAGTTAGACTTCTTTTGCTGCAGTTGTTCCTCAACAGCTGTGCTACGGACACTGTCCTTGAGACCCTGCTCCGCACAGCAGTTGAAACTGCAATTGTGTGGTACACTAGTTGCTGCTCAATGGCGAGGTCCCCACTGCCTTAACACAGGTTGTTCTGGCGGTGGTCCACGGCCTCCTCGGTCTTTCCGGGTCGGAGCGCGCGGTCGAGCCACTCACACTATCTACCCCGCCCACCCCCCCCCCAAAAGCGATCCCAAGCAAAATCGAGTTTGTTTCAGAAAACTCTTCATTTAAAGAAAGAAAGAAGAAAGATATCCTTTCATATTTGCCTCAACACTTCCTTCACCCCATCAGTCTGTAGTGCGCTGCGTGCGTCTAGCCGTGCGTGTGGTGTGTTGTGTGTTGTCAGTATATGCAAATGTCAGTGTTGTATGTCGTGTGTGGTACGTGTCTTGCTTTTGTTTGTTTTTTTGTGTGTGTGTCGTC
Source organism: Alviniconcha marisindica (assembly GCA_018857735.1). NCBI lineage: Eukaryota > Metazoa > Mollusca > Gastropoda > Provannidae > Alviniconcha > Alviniconcha marisindica. The sequence continues at coordinate 814,998 of JABMCL010002457.1, forward strand.
ATT
>JABMCL010002457.1:835000-842500 GCA_018857735.1 Alviniconcha marisindica
TTTATTAGGCAAAATTTTAAGGGGGGGATTGGGGGCAGTTTTATGTGATATGCACAGCTTATCCCGGGGATTTTTCATGTTTTTATCTATGAATGACTTTTTCCAGGATGTTTATTTGTGTTTTGTAATTTTAAAGATGTTTTTGATTGGCGTGAAAGTGTGGTGAGTGTACTTGGCACCACAAAACATTCCTCGTGCAATTGTATTGACACTTGGCAATAAAGTTGTATTGTAAGACCACTTTTTTCAGGAGTACCACTCTTAAAGACCACTTTTTCAGACCGCTCTTAAAGATCACTTTTTCAGGACGACGCTTCTTTTCAGTCCAGTTATTCCAGGACTACCCCTCTATAAAGCCGCTTTTTCAGGACGACGCTTCTTTCCAGACCAGTTTTTCCAGGACTACCCCTCTATAAAGCCGCTTTTTCTGGACGACCCTTCTTTTCAGACCAGTTTTTCCAGGACTACCCCTCTATAAAGCCGCTTTTTCAAGACGACCCTTCTTTTCAGACCATTTTTTTTCCAGGACTACCCCTCTATAAAGCCGCTTTTTCAGGACGACCCTTCTTTTCAGACCAGTTTTTTTTCCAGGACTACCCCTCTATAAAGCCGCTTTTTCAGGACAACTCCTCCTATAAGACCACTTATACAGGACTACCCCTCTTTAACGACAACTTTTCAGGACTACCTAAAAGAACACTTTTTTTTCCGGGACTTCCCCTTTTTTCATACCACTTTTTTTTTCAGAACTATCCGTCTCTTAAGACAACTTTTCAGACCTTCACGTCTGTTAAGGCCACTTTTTGAGGACTACCCCTCTTTAAAGAGGTCTACTAGAGCACCAGTTCTGCTCGTGCTCCTCCTCCTTATCCTCATCATGGCCAACTAGAGTACCAGTTCTGCTCCTCCTCCTCCTCCTCCTCCTTATCCTCATCATGGCCAACTAGAGTACCAGTTCTGCTCCTCCGCCTCCTCCCTTTCCTCTCTGGCCCTTCCATTCTGTTCCTCCTCATCCTCCTCCTTTCCTCTCATAACTAGAGTATCAGTTCTGTTCCTCCTCCTCCCCTTTCCCCTTCCTTATCCTCATCATGGCCAACTAGAGTAAGTTCTGCTCCTCCTCCTCCTCCTCCTATCCTCATCATGGCCAACTTTCCTTCTTTCCCTCCCCTCCTCCTCCTCCTTTTCCTCATCATGGCCAACTAGATCCTTCTGCTCCCCTCCTCCTCCCCTCCCTTATTTTCCTCTTCAACCCTTACCGTTTTGCTCCTCCCCTCCTCCTCCCTCCTCCTCCTCCTCCTCCTCCTCCTCCTCCTCCTCCTATCATCTCTCTCTCTCATCCACACAACAAACCCTTTTTTCCCCCCCCCCCCTTATCCTCATCATGGCCAACTAGAGACCATTCTGTTCCTCCTCTCCTTTCCCCTTTTCCTTATCCTCACATGGCCAACTAAGTACCAGTTCTGCTCCTCCTCCTCCTTATCCTCTCTGGCCAAAAAGTTTTTCCCCCCCCTTTTCTTCCTCCTCCTCCTCCTTTTCCTCACATGGCCAACTAGAGTACAATTCTGCCCCCCCCCCTCCTTTTCCCCCTCCTCCTCCTCCTCCTCCTCCTTATCCTCACATGGCCAATAGAGACCAGTTCTGCTCCTCCTCTCCTCCTTCCTTATCCTCACATGGCCAACTAGAGTACCAGTTCTGCTCCTCCTCCTCCTTATTTATCATGGCCAACTAGAGTACCATTCTGCTCCTCCTCCTCCTCCTCCTCCTCCTCCTTATCCTCATCATGGCCAACTAGAGCACCAGTTCTGCTCCTCCTCCTCCTCCTCCTCCTTATCCTCATCATGGCCAACTAGAGTACCAGTTCTGCTCCTCCTCCTCCTCCTCCTTATCCTCATCATGGCCAACTAGAGTACCAGTTCTCCTCCTCCTCCTCCTCCTCCTCCTCCTCCTTATCCTCAACATGGCCAACTAGAGTACCAGTTCTGCTCCTCCTCCTCCTTATCCTCATCATGGCCAACTAGAGTACCAGTTCTGCTCCTCCTCCTCCTCATTATTTATCATGGCCACTAGAGACCAGTTCTGCTCCTCCTCCTCCTCCTCCCCTCCTTATCTCTGGCCAATGGGCCCTTCTGCTCCTCCTCCTCCTCCTCCTCCTTATCCTCATCATGGCCAACTAGAGTACCAGTTCTGCTCCTCCTCCTCCTTATCATCATGGCCAACTAGAGCACCAGTTCTGCTCCTCCTCCTCCTCCTCCTTATCCTCATCATGGCCAACTAGAGTACCAGTTCTCCTCCTCCTCCTCCTTATCATCATGGCCAACTAGAGTACCAGTTCTGCTCCTCCTTATCATCATGGCCAAAGGCTTTCCCTTGCCATCTGCCTCCTCCAGAGATCAGGAGCGGTGTGAAAGTCGAGATGGCCGTCCTGGGCTCCCCGTCCCCTTTAAAACCCGATGGTTTCTGTGGTTGTAAAACAACCTGAAAAAGAAACTGAAACAGTTGGCGGCAGAGTTCGAACTGTGTGAAAATCGAGGTTGTCGTCCTGGGGTTCCCTCCCAAAACCCAGGTTTCTGGGATTAAAGCACCGAAGAAACAGGGGGCAGGCGAGATATTTCGTGGAAAGTCGGGTGGCGTCCCGGGTCCCGTCCCCAATAAACCTGATGGTTTTTGGGGTGTAAAACAAAACTGTACCAAGGTTTCGGATGTAAAAACATTAACCTATTTTCTGTGGTGTAAAAAAATATAATGTTGGGTTTTTTGGTGGCCCTGTAAGCCCGTTTTCCCCTTTAAAAACCTGATGGGTTTTTGTGGAGTAAAACAACCTATAAGCCTGATGGTTTTTTGGATGTAAACATAAAAGTGGTTTTTTGGGTGTAAAGCAACACTGATAACCTGATGGGTTTCTGTGGATGTAAAAACAACACTTAACCATGGGTTTTTTGATGTAAAACAACACTGATAAGCCTGTGGTTTCGGAGTAAACAAATTATAAAACCCGATGGTTTCTGTGGACGAAAGCCCTGAAAGGGGGTTTTTGGGATGTAAGCAACACTGATAACCTGAGGTTTCTGTGGATGTAAAACAACACTGAAACCTGATGGTTTTTGTGGGTGTAAAACCACGTACCCCGGGGTTTTTTGGGTGTAAAGCAACCTATAAGCCTATGGTTTCTGTGGAGAAAAAAACATGGAAGGTGGTTTTTGTGGTTTGCAACACTGATAAGCCTTGGTTTTGTGGTGTAAAACAAACTGATAACCTGATGGTTTCTGTGGATGTAAAGCCCCTTATCCCTGATGGTTTCTTGGATGAAAACAACCTATAATGGTTTCTTGGAGTCCACTGATAAGCCCGATGGTTTCTTGGATTAAAGCAACACTGATAACGTGGTTTTGTGGATTAAAACAACACTGATAAGCCTGATGGTTTCTGTGGAGTAAAACAACTTTATAAGCCTGATGGTTTCTGTGGACGTAAACAACATGATAAAACCATGGTTTTTGTGGAGTAAAACAACATGTAACCTGATGGTTTCTGTGGATGTAAAGCAAAACTGATAAGCCTATGGGTTTTTTGGGTAAAACAACACTGAAACCTGATGGTTTCTGTGGTGTAAAAAATATAACCTATGGTTTCTGGAGTAAAGCAACATTTTAATGTGGGTTGATAAGCCTGAAATGGGGTTTTTTGGACGTAAAACAACCTGAAAACCTTCCTGTGGATGTAAAGCAACACTGATAAGCCTGATGGTTTCTGTGGATGTAAAGCAACACAGAATTGCCTCCTATGACAGTTTAGCCTAACTTGCTCCCTAACGTCATGGCGGCTTGCAGTTATTATCACACCCCCGCAGGAGTAATTATAACGTTTGTTTTCATTCATTTCCGCCTCCTGATCCGCTCCCTCCGCGGGTTAATACTTGTCTCTGTCGTCCTTATTCCTAGCACCATTAACGCGTAGTCATTTTACCTGTTGATCTCTGACAGTCACTCGCCTGTACCCGTAATCTATGAACAAAACAAGTCTATTTTCCGTATTCCTATTATTATTTTATTATTAAATTTGTATATTAGAATAATTTTTTCATCTGGAATATTTTGTTTATTTAAACAGGTAAACCCCCATGCAGTCTCTCACCCTATGGAAGGGTTTGTAAATTACAGTTACATGTTACATGTACCCTAAACCCCCCCCCCCCCTCACGCCCCTTCCCCCCCCCCCCCTTCCCCCCTCCCCCCCACCCCACCAAATGTTACTGGGAACGTTCCCGAGCATTGTTGTTACTGGGTTTTTCAAACGTGGCCATTTCTGTGCACGCAGCGTGCGACACATGTCACGGTAATACTCGGTGACTATCAGTGCTGACGCCCCCGCTGTAACTCCCTCACAACACGGGTGAAAAGCGTCTTGCACTGTAAGGATTCGCGAGGAGAACTGACCACGAGCGAGCTACAACCTTTCACATGGCCTAGCTGTCCGAACCGCAAGCACTGGTCTACGACATCCTTCCTCCAGCCATTGGCATAACTGGTTACGCCATACGCCTCCGAAAACTGTCAGCTAACTGGCAGTTTTTGTTGGTGGTGCTCAGTTCAGTTCAGTTCAGTTCAAGATGGTATCTACGCCCTCGGAAAAGCCCATATGCGCTCCATCCCGTCTCTCAAAAGTTACCCCAACGTTGCCTTTGGAACGGTCCAAGGTGCTGAGGTAGCAGTAAGTTTGTGAGAGACAGCTCAGGTTATTTTATGAGATCCAAACACAAAAAGTTTCAAAAGAACGCTAATTTATTATGACACACAATATGCAAATTTTCGGGGAAATCCCCTTCGTCAAGCCACAAAACGACACTTAAGGAACAGTTAAACGGTTAAAAACGATGAAAAATGTGAAAGAAACTTGTCTTTTGAGAACGCTAGCAGTCATTCTGTTTCAGATTATTTATTTTTTTCTTTTCCAGATTATTTTATATCAGGCGTTTCTTTTATAACCGTCCACATTACTTACGCCAGAACAAATAAAACCAAATCGTTTGAATTGAGACGTACGGAACTAGTTTTTTTCTTCAGGGCGGACGCCGCTCCTCATTTTTACGTGCGTGCTTCGATGCTGTGTTGCTTTGAAAGTCTTTTTAGTTAATACTCAAGAGAAGAACTCGTTTTCTAAATCCGATATAAAATATTGATCTCATTCAGCAGTTGTACGGGAAAACATGTTTGAAGGAGGCTAGCTTCTTTAACTTCGGATGCCATTCCCTGCATTTTCATTTACATAGCTGGTGCCTTCCGTTACAGCGGCACGCAAGCCATTCTTTGCACTTATTCTCCCCGCATGAACTCATGGCATTCATTAGTGTTCTATACTTTACTCTGCACTTGTGTCCTTGATTATAGTGGCTCATATTTCCCCATCAGACAAGCGGCAACGCGACCAACCGACTAGATTATGATTTATACTACAGATATCAAGCTCCCAACTGGTATATATTATACTGTGTATATATTATATTGTAAACATGATTGGAGGAGTACATACATAGTTCGTCACAGTGAAGCAGCCGTGGTTTGAAAGAGTGACAAAAATGGTTCTGTGCCCTGTGCCAGTGCAGTCCCATGGTAGCGTGTGTACGTGTGTATGCGTGAGCGCATTTGTGCGTGACGAGATGAGAGAGTAAGCTGGTGTTTTACGCCCAGTCAACCAGTGCGGTTATATCAGAGAAAGAGAGAGAGAGAGAGAGAGAGAGAGGGGAGAGAGGGTGGTTGGGCGGGGGGGGTGTTGGGGGTGTGTGGTGTGTGTGTGTGTGTGTGTGTGGTGTGTGTGTTGTGTGGGGTGTGGGGGTGTGTGGTGTGTGTGTGTGTTGTGTGGAGGGAGAGGAGAGTGAGTTTTGAGTGTGTGTGTGTGTTGTGTGTGTGTGTGTGTGTGTGTGTGTGTGTGTGTGTGTGTGTGTGTGTGTGTGTGTGTGTTGTGTGAGTGAATGGTGTTTTTTGATGTGTGGTGTGTGTGTGTGTGTGTGTGTGTGTGTGTGGTGTGTGTGTGTGTGGTGTGTGTGTGTGTGTGTGTGTGTGTGTGTGTATGTGAATGTGTGCGTGTGTGCGTTTGCGTGGGTGTGGGTGTTCGTGTGGGAAAAAGTGAGTGTATGTGTCTGGGGGGGGAGGGGAAGGGGGTCGTATGAATGTGTGTGAGTGTGCGTGCGTGCGTCCGTGAGTCCGTGCGTGCGTCCGTGCGTGCGTGTATGTGCGTGCGTGCGTGCGTGCGTGCGTGCGTGTGTGTGTTGTTCCGAAAACTGTGTGATTGTACAACTGTGCCAGCGCCGTGTTCATGTGTAACGGGGGCAGTTTGACTGATGTGATTCCTCAAACGCGGTCTCTGAGGGCTGGGCACACAGTTATCAAAAGTAAAAAAGCTAGCTGCCGTGCGTGTCACACTCTAGACTACAACACGACAGTGCAGCTGTCATTGTTAAAGGGAGCAGCCGTACTCCGACAGCACGATAACTAAATCGCTTAGCTATTAAAAAAAGAAGAAGAAGAAAAAAGAAAAAAGAAAAAAAGAAAAGAAAAAAAGGCACAGTTGAAGCTAACGAACATTGCCTGGGGAATGAACCCTCCAAATAAAACGAAATTGTGACATTAATAATTGATTAACCCCTTAACTGCCCCAGTTCAAAATCTTTCCGGGCTGAAGAGTGCAGACATACAGGCCCGCAAACAGCATATTTGATGGGCCTGTAACAAATCTACTTTCACTACTGTGGGTTTTGGTAGAAGTCCTTTCACGTACTCATGCGAAGAGGGGGGGGGGGGGGGGAAGCCTTAATGATTTTAGATTTGGCACTGCTACTGGTCGTTTTTCGAGTCCGTCAGTGACGGTGCGGCAATCGCGCCAGCGAAAGGGTTAATTCCCATCTTCATTCACAATCATTTCGGTGTTGACAGCGTGGCGTACGTTAGAAGAAGTGACACCGTCGTCAAAATCCTGGGTTTCCATCCCCGACAGCACTTTTTCTGAGATAACTCGGCGTTACCAAACCGTTACCAAACGAGGCCAAACCGAAGACACTCTAGTAGCTGGCTGAAAACGTGGACAATATGCAAATATTCCCATGGGAGTGCTTCGTCTGATAGATCTATGAATATTTATACGAAAGAGGTACCTTTCCGCTTCAAATTGTGATGCTCGGGTCTCAGTCAAGTTGGTTCAGAGGCTCTTTTCTAGTGAAGAGCAGAAAAAGGCTTGGCTTTTGACGTAGTTGATACTTTTGCACCACAAACGCCGGCCTTGTTTGTGACGTTACTTTATACAGAGTTCTGGGCACAAAAAAAGGCAGCACCCTCGGTTGTGTTTTAGCAACCTTTAAACGTCGATTTTTTTTCTCGTCCAGTAGGTTAGAAATCGACGTTTGAAGGTCGCGAAAGCACGACTGTACGTAGCCTATACCTATAATAATGGTAGTTTACATCGCGTGAATGAGACTGTTACATCGTTGAATTTAAATTTTTACCATCTAAG
>JABMCL010002457.1:855000-985000 GCA_018857735.1 Alviniconcha marisindica
CTGTCAGTCCTCGGCGTGGAAGGAAAAGTCAGCCATTTTGATGGGTGAATTTTCGGAAGCGACGACGACGTAAACATGGATTTTATTCAGTACACAAAGGATTGACAGGATCATAATGGTGATCTATTTGAAGACTGGTTTCTTTGGGATGGAGTAGTCCTTATTCTTGTGGATTTACGGTCGGCGTTGAGTTCCAAAGTGTGATAATCCAGCTTCCTGCAGGGCAACTTGCATCAAGTTACAGCCTTAGCGACCTGTTTTTGAGGCCAAGTTCGACGGTATTCGGGTCGCTGGAGCATTGATGCATTGCAAATGTGCTTTGATGGTCAAAGAAAATCCACCTGCAGTTGTTCTGAGTGCAAAGTGACAATACTGATCGTGAAAACGGCAAAAATCGCAGCCTTCGTCGATCAATTATAAATTCAAAATGTCGGCCACAGCCAGAGTTCCTCTTCAGACAGTTCACGAGTCAGTTCCTGTGGATAGACATGTAAGTTATTATTTGATCTCGCTCCTGTTGTGCGAAGTTACTATTGAGATATCATTGATTTATTCTGTATTCGTCTTTTGGCATAATACTTATAAATGTATCGTTATTTCAGCGTGCTGTACAGGGCACCGACGATAACGTCAACACTGCCATTCTGCACCCATCCGTGCCAAGAAACCGCTCCGATGAGCCTCACATCGGGAAATATCGTCTCATCAAGACCATTGGCAAAGGGAACTTCGCTAAAGTCAAACTCGCAAAGCATGTGCCAACTGGAAAAGAGGTAAACCCATATAGACTTGGGTACCAAGACATTGGTAGCAAATCCACACTGGCATGCATGCATTATTTAGTCCATGAATCATGATGCATGTGGTAATAGGGGATTAGGTTTGAAAGGTTCCAAACCATTAAGACTTGTAGGTTTGAACCTTTTTGGGGTTTAAACACAGAGGGCAGATGCCATGGTGTTTTGTTCTTGCTAATGTGCTTGTACCATGACTTCACATTTTCATTCAGTGATTGACTCAGAATTTAACAATAAATACTCCTTGTGTGTGTTTTTTCCCCCTTCATAGTTAATATCCTTTTCAAACAAAACAAGCAGAAAACTGACAATTTTGTTGTTGCTCACAATGAAAATGGCTTGTAAAACTAGTGACCTGGTTGGCCCCAAAAGTTAATGATCACAGTGGTCACCATTTGCTTCTCTGCTTGTGTCAGTGATGCTGTTCAGCAATCACACAGTTTCCCTGATCTCCTCACGATTTACAGCTGTGCAAGATGTCTATTTAAAAGAAAAACAATTGTGAAACTTGAAATGAAGACCAAGTATTTTGCAGTATATTGCCATGGAAAAGCAGGGCATAAGCCGTGAAATAATAGTAAATTCAGTAGACATTTGAGGGGATTGCAATCATTTATCGTTGCAATTTGGCAAAAATCAAAACGTCAGATCAGATGCACTTATTGGTACTGTGGCTGCATTTTCAAAGCAGACATAGTGGCCAAAATGATACACAGGCAACCTGGTAAAAAAGTTCTCTGCTGAACTAGCAAATTATGTGATTGACAAATAAATATTTAGAATGTTTTATTTGGTGTCTGGCGAGTGCCAGACACCAAATAAAACATTCCACCAATGTTCGAGACTTGTGGGTATGCAGTGTTCTGAGGCAGTTAAATTTAAAATGCAAGAAAGGTGAAAAAATCTTTAGGAACAGCATAGTACAAACAAGAGTTTTCCAAATAAAAGTAACTGATAATACCACATGTTAATTTTTACTGCTTAGGACTATTTTTTCATTACTGATCAACAGAGTGAACTGTAGTGGGTTTTTTGTTGTTGTATGTGTGGACATGAAGTACAAAATTTATGGTAAAGAAAAGGAAAAGGGCAGAATTTATGGTAAAGAAAAGGAAAAGGGCAGAGCTTTTGCAATGGTTATTTAGACAATCCAGTGGCCATAAGTGCCCTGTCAAGTTATAGGTAGATCAAGGGGCCAGTGTGTAATTAATTTACAAGTGCCTCAGTAATAAGTAAAACAGAATCTGTTCTTTTGTTGTTGTTTTTAAATGTTGACTGCTTGCCTTTCCTTCCCATGGCATGAAAGAGCAGTTCACAGTCTGTAATTGACAGTACAGCCATTGCAGCTGGAAATTTAAAGGCTTGTAAACTGCCTCAGTTTCAGCTTTTGACATTCTTCAGAATACTGTCTGTCATTTTCTTAATTTGTTTCATAAAATCAGATCACATAATTGGCCTTGAAGAGCACTGTTTGATATGAAGTTGTCTCTGGAAGGAAAAGAAAGGGGTTAATTTTTGCAAGAAAGAGACGTTGAGGACATATATCATTATAGGTTGTAAGTACAGAGCTACTGGAAACTTCAGTCCAGAAGAAGTGTGATATGCCATGGTCATACAACTGACCTGTGCTTTTTTTTTTTGTGGAGGAGCAAACTGTGGCGAAGAAAGAATTTTTTATTTTTTTTATGGCACTCACATTGTGACAATGACACATTTAAATTTTAATACAGTGATGTGTACAAAGTCATTTATTTCTCTGCTTTTTCTTCTTCTTTTCAAAAAAAGAAAAGAAGTCGATTGACTTGCTAATGTTCAAATCAGAATGGCGTTTCCATGTGGCTGCTGTTTGCAATCTGGTGACATCTTCACATCTTCATCAGTTTGGGCAGTAGATGACAAGTGATATGAAATAAGTTTTAATCAGAAACCAGTTGGTGTTGTCGAGTAGACAAATAATAGTAGAATGTGGTGTCTCACATACATATTTTTTCAAACTACTGGAAACTTCAGTCCAGAAGAACTGTGATATGCCATGGTCATACAACTGACCCTAGACAGGACAGGTCCATCAGTGGCAGCATTTTTCTTTCTCCATATAAGTATAACAAACCTGGGTAATTTGGTCTCATATGTATCAAAATCATATCAGAATATTTGATAAGTTTGAAGCGTATTTCATTGTGGCAGCTGCGTGCTGGTACTTTAAGAACTTGATGGACTGTTTCAAACTTTTATGGTTCATTTTGTCATGAAGAAAAATGGTTGGGTTGTCTGCCTTGTCAACAGTGTCAACTGTCATGACCCCAATGCCCATAAATGCACATCATGTGATAACATGACTGAAATAACTTTTTCTGGCTCACACTTTTTATTTTTTTTATTGTCAAGACTTGGGAGTGTTATTGTAACTTAGTGTAGTAAAACACAATTACAATTAAAGCCTGTAATCATACAATTAATACAGTTGCTGGTTAGCAGAAGGTGACTGTTGCATAAGTCATGTGTCTGCCCTTTTGTTTTGTTCAGTTGTTGACATAACCTAAAACAAACACTTAGATCTAGATTTGCATTCTTACTAAGTGTGCAGATATACAGCTGAATGTTTTTGGTAAAAGTCAAAGCTAACCTTTAACTTCTAGCAGAAGCTTACACAAAAAGATGCTGCTTTGTAAAACTCTTACAAGGGGTCATGCTCATTGTAAGATTGTGCATACATATTGCATTTTTGGGGTGCTATATGCATATTAGCCACTTCGCTGCATCACCATATGCAAAATGACAACCCTAGTTCTACAAGTTATGGCTCACTGGTGGCTTCCGCGTCACTCAACACCAGATCTATTTGCAAGCTCGGTGTCATCTCAGCCGTGGCTCTGCACTCCGCTCTGGCATGCACTGCATGTCTAGTCAGTGAAGGGTAGAATCTAGACAAAATAAATGTTTAGGCTACCGTAATTTTTGGACTGTAAGGCACTACTCTCTCCCCCCCCCACCCCCCTCCATTTGATCCTTGCACCTTATTGGTAGTGCCCTGTCTGTGAGTAAAATTCACATACTTTTCCAAATAATTTGAAACTGAATCCTATTCCTAAAGACCTAACAAACCCATATCTGGAAGAAGAATTGGTCTATGTGTCAGACGCCAGAAATCGCATATCTTGCCAGACTAATCAGTGATAATTTCTGTTCAGTCGATAGAGGACACAATCCCAGACATAGAATTTGGAATGACCCAGTATGCCTAGTCTAACTGTCAGCGCATATCAGAATTTACTCAAAGGTAGAAGACTATGAAACCAAAAACAAAATGAGCATTGACACCAAATACAAATGAGAGTAAATGGCGGCAGCCTTGATTTTAACTTCATCTCATTGCCTTTGCCAAGTCCCACAGTAGACAAGAATTGGGTTTGCCAACATCATCTGCTGCAGTTCATCTTCAGAAAATGATGCTGCATATGATGTTCCGATCTATTAAAACCTTTTTTGAACAACAGCTTTACTGAACGTTTCCACTTTTTGGTGCATGGGTGCTTTCTTTTTACTATTTTCATCTGTTCACTTTATAGATTGTGAGCTACATTCAAGTTGCTCCATAATTATGGCTTTGTTTGTGTACTAATTCTAGGTTATGCTGCATGCATTTTTCATACCAGTGATGCAAAATACTTAATGTTTTGTGTTGGTTGATGCAGATCTCTCAAAAGTAGTGCAACCCCTGCTCTTGCAATCTCATTAGTCTTTTTGTGGAACCCAAAATATACAGAGCTGCATCTTTCTGTGTTACTGTTAGCTTTTGGTTAAAGGTTAGCTTTGACTTTAAATCAAAATTACAGGTGTGTTGCTATTCTGAATGCTGCTTTGCTGCAAGGAACCTCCCCCCCACCCAAACCCACCCACTTTTAGATTTTTTTAATTTAAAAAAACAAAAGATCTGGGGTGGGATAAAATGACAACAGTTGATGGGGATATGTTCTAGTGTATTAATACTAATAGGTCATTCAAAGGTTGCGTGTCATTTAGCTTTTATTTTAGCTGTCACTGGCAGGTAAAGGGCAGAGGTTTACAAATTACATCATAGCTTATTTTTATTTGTCAGATGAATATGGTTATGAATCACTCAGTCAGCTTGTTCTTCATCTTAGATGACCTGCCAATAAATTTGGATCTGATGACTTTGATGGTGAATGATTCATAGTTTCAGTTTCACGTGAAACGGAATAAGAGTTGAGACTCTACCAACTTCCTAGGAAAATGGTATTCACACATGTATACATGTATGAATTTTTTTAATTGGAAGGCGAGTGGTCAAAGAAGGAAATAAAGAGCATTTGGTATAATTTTTTCATTGTCATTATATCTGCCCTCCAAAAGTGAACTAAAAAAGGACATGTCACATGGTGATGAAAATGTCAGACTTGGAATACAGCTATGCAATTTTGATGCACATATGTGGGAAGTGTGATGCTGTCCTGCATTGTCTAGTAGTAATAGTAACTAGTACATGGAGTAAAGTGTAAAATGATGGTCACAGTTATACTAGTTACAGAACTTAAACTGTAGTGGTGTTGTGGCTGGGTAACTAGTAGTAATAGTAACTAGTACATGGAGTAAAGTGTAAAATGATGGTCACAGTTATACTAGTTACAGAACTTAAACTGTAGTGGTGTAGTGGCTGGGTAATCTCTTTTGCTTTCAGTCTTGACTACCAATTAGTGATACCTTCAGCGACATTGTAATAAATACACACTCAAGTTTACGTTCACTTACACTAGTTACAGCTTACGTGATTGGATAAAATGAAAGGCAGCAGCCAGTGAGCATTGAGAAAACAGTCACTGATGCATAACACATTTTGACACTATGCGTGAGCTCACCATTTGTTCCACTGCCGCTTCGGAAATGTGCTACATCATTTATGTTGCATTGTTTAATTATCTCGGAAAAATTGGTGGTGGGCAGCATCACCCACTAGACAGATTTTGAAGGGGTATTTTCACTCTTTACTTCAGATTTTGAAGGGGTATTTTCACTCTTAAGATTTTGAAGGGGTATTTTCACTCTTTACTTAAGATTTTAAAGTGTAATTTTCACGCACAGACTCTGTGAAAGTCTAAAGGGTGAATTTGAGGTCCTAGTGCATGGATGTGCACAGTTTGGGAGTTTTGGGGAGCCCTGGAATAAAGTGCTGTTAAGCCGGTTCTTAACTGGATGAATGTTTGCTTAGTGAACCTAGTTCCGGGTGTTCAGTGAACCTGAAAAAGTTTGGGGGTAGGGGGGACTGACATAGTTTGACATACTTTTTAGAGTTATTGAGCACTCAGTTAGCAATTCTAGCAAAGGCTTAGACTGCCATAGTAAAAAAAAAAGAAAAAAGTATACACTGCATGCAGAGAGTGAGACTGGACGAGTTGGGGGGTGGGGTGGGGGGCGACTGACATAGTTTGACATTGTACTTTTTATAGTTATTGAGCACTCAGTTGGCAGTTCTAGCAAAGGCACGGACTACCATAGTGAAAAAGTATATGCTGCAGAGAGAGTAAGGCTGGACAAGTTGGTTAGAACTTGCTAGAAGTATAGAAATGTTAGATGAACGGTTAGAACTTGCTAGAAGTATAGAAATGTTAGATGAACTTTAAAATCTTTTGATTTATTGAATATTGTTACAATGTTAGCATATTATGCTACAAAAACACACTTGATTTGAAATACTTGAATAACTATTATGTTCAGGCGAGACCTGTCACCAAGTGCAACAACAGATGTGACCATCTTTCTCCTCAAGACTGACATAGCTCAGTCAGACTGGCTGTCACTGTCATTATGGCAGTGATTCACTGATTGAGTGATTCATGATTGATTGGATCTCTTTGTTTCAGGTTGCAATCAAGATCATTGACAAAACCCAGCTGAACCCTTCAAGTCTTCAGAAGGTAGTAACACTTGTTTAATACTAAATTTGTCTTAGCTTTGTGTGTGTGTGTGTGTGTTCGCTTTGTTTTTATTTCATTGTGATCAATACTGTTATTATTAATGCAGCTGAAATGCTGTTGTTTTTCTTAGCTTTGTATGTGCATGTTTGCTTTGTTTGTTTTTATTTCATTGTGATCAGTACTGTTGATATTAATGCAGCTGAAATGCTGTTATTTGCTGCCAGTGCATATTTATGAAGTCTGTGGAGATCTGTATGTAATGTCTTGTCAGTCCTGCTCTGTATTACTATTAGCTATTGATACTAATAGTATTTTAATTTATTTAATTGTAAGTCTTGATTTGTGCAGTTAGTGACATTGTTAGAAATACTGTCGTACTACTAATAATACAGCAATACTTATAGCAGTACAGTAATAGAATAGAACTGAAATTTTGCTTTTGTTGATTGAATTACCAACCCCCCACCGCCCACTCCCACCCCGGATTGCATAAATTAATAATTTAAGAGTTGTGAGATTGGAACTACTTGAAAAAGGCATAGTTATTACACTAATGCTTGAATAGCCTGTGTAGTATGTATACAATAACTGAATAACATTGACACGTATGACTAGTTGTTGTTAGGATGTGTGAATGTTTGTGTGTCACCAGTCATGAGTCAGGTTTACTGTTCATGCAATGATGGAGTCTGGACTCATTGAGCTGTGCTCATAACCTGGTCTGTACTTGTGTGAAAAGATAGTTATTAAGTGCAGGTAAACGTTCTGACTGAAGTTCATCTATTGGTTCATACTTCTTTTTGCAGCTCTTCAGGGAAGTCAGGATCATGAAAATGCTGGATCACCCAAACATAGGTGTGTACAGTGTAGTAGTTCCTATTCTCGAATGTTTGCATGTCTGTGAATGAAAATAAGAATTTTGTCTGTGGAGGTTTGTGTAGATTGTTTTTGATAGTTGAGAAAATCTAATAAGACTATTAGTATTACTACTAGTACTACTATCAAAGACAGAAATCGGTGTGCCTGTATACATGTTTGTTATTGTTGTACACATAACCAGATAGTGATATTTTTTTATAATCAGAGTGATGAATGAAACGCTTATTTTAGCTTTTAATGTATTCATGCCAGTAAAAGAAGTTTAATGAAGATTTGTGACGTGATTACAGTTTGGGACATTTCTATTCACTATTGCATGCTATTGTTGCAATAGTACAAATATAGCATTATGTTTTATTAGTGACTGTGACAGATCGTAGCAGTATCGGTTACCCCACAGGCAAGTCAGTAGTTGACAAGAATCTTGTTCAAATGAGTGAATTATTTACCTTTTTATTTTTTGTTTGTTTCAGTCAAGATTTTTGAAGTCATAGAAACAGAAAAGACACTCTACCTTGTCATGGAGTACGCCAGTGGAGGTAAGTTTTGAATTAACTGACAGAACTGACCTGTTGCTTGGGATAAACTCTTTTTGGTACAACAGCAGAGGCAGCCAGGGTACTAAGGTCTAAGCCACAAATCTTTGGCCAACGCTGTTTCTTGTACGGTGCTCCAAAGCAATGGAATTCTCTCCCTTCTGACATCTTTCACATTAGATCCTCCCATGCCTCTAAAACTGTGTTAAAATTACCTCTACAAATAATACTACAAGTGATTTCTAATTGTCTTCCTACTTGACTGGGTGTAAAAACACCAAGTTACTATTTGGCCTTTAAGTTTAAGACTCTGTTAAAATTACCTCTGCAAATAATACTCCCAAGTGATTTCTAATTGTCTTCCCATTCCCCCCCCCCCCCCCCCCCCCCCCAGTTCCCAGTTACACTCCTGTGCAGCCATGTGTGTGGTGTGCAAGGAATACAATATTGTGTCTTTATGGTTATGTAATTATTGTTTTTGAGGTTTAATGTATACATTTCTGTTGATCTTGTAAAGTGTGGTATGCTCACCCTTGTCTGTGAGATATGGTGGTATAGATATGACTGCTGTTATTATTATTAAAACCATGACTGAAGGGTTACCTTAGGTTTCCAGTCAGCAGTCCGAGGTTCGGTTTGGCCGTGTACCTCACTTATCACTGGTCTCCCTTTCAACTGATTCATGTACCTTGCTTAGCAAAAGTACAAGACCGCAACAACAACAACAAAAATATGTCATTAGGACAAGTGCCCTAGGTCAAACAGAAGTAACAGCAGTATTGGACGTACTGTCATCTTTCACCAATAGGTATCATTGCAGGACATCTCCGGTTTGGGTCCAGCAGGCAGGTGCAAACATGAACATGCACACACACACACACACACACACACACACACACACACACACACGCAGGTGTGTATATCTCCTATGTATGTGTGCAAGTGTATGCCCACATGTAAACATGCCTTTTGCTTTGTTCTTTTGCTGTAGTAGTTTATTGTACTTCCGAAAGCTTTAAGCTTCACCTGGACTGGCTGGAGAGGCTTTGTTGTCAGTAACTGACAGTCCACAAACAGTTTGGTTTTGCCTGCCTTATTCTGTGGCATTCTTCTGGCATTTTGCCTGCATTAATCTGTGGCATTCTTCTGGCACTGTGCTTCAGAAAACATTTGAAAGCAAACAAAAATGATGACAACAAGAAATGAAAGTGGCTCACTTTGTCATGTAATGAATTATTATATTTGTATGTCACTGTTGTGGAAAAATCCTTGCTGATATATTTTTGTGTCTTTCTGTTCAGGTGAAGTGTTTGACTACCTGGTGGCCCATGGCAGGATGAAGGAAAAAGAAGCCAGATCAAAATTTAGACAGGTAATACATAGTGTAACATCAAACACCTAGCACCCTTTATGGTATTGGTAGACCTTTCTTTGAAGTCATCTTTTGATTTAAAGTATATTTCAGCAACATCTGATCTGGGATATATATATTGAACTGAAGTTTACCTGTATGATAGCTTGATAGATGTTACTTTAAAGTCATCTTTTGATTTTAAGTATTTTTCAGCAACATTTGATCACCAACTTACTTTGATCTGTCTCAGTGATCAGCTGAAGTTTACCTCTGTGGTTGTTACTCAGCTTGGTAAACCTCTTTTTCAGCAACATTTCATCCATCTTGGTTATAATATATTAACTGAAGTTTTACCTGTATGATTGTTAGAGAAGGTGTTAATACAAAATACCCTGATGAGCGTTCTTTTTGTGTGTGCTTTTCTCTTTTACAGATTGTGTCTGCTGTTCAGTACTGCCATCAGAAGCACATTGTACATAGAGATTTAAAGGTGAGGAGCACATTCTGCAGCTGTTATAGTTCATACACAGAGATTTAAAGATGGAAGTATTTCATTACTCAGTAAAGCACAAATGGTCAACAATTCCCTAATAATGTAAGGGGGTAATTATTGTACATAGAGATTTAAAGGCGAGGAACGCATTCTGCAGCCGTTATAGTTTATACACAGAGATTTAAAGATGGAAGTATTTTATTACTTAGTAAAGCACAAATGGTCAACAATTCCCTTATAATGTAAGGGGTAATTATTGTACATAGAGATTTAAAGGTGAGGAGCGCATTCTGCAACTGTTATAGTTTATACACAGAGATTTAAAGATGGAAGTATTTCATTAGTAAAGCACAAATGGTCAACAATTCCCTAATAATGTAAGTGGGTAATTATTGTACATAGAGATTTAAAGGTGAGGAGCACATTCTGCAGCCGTTATAGTTTATACACAGAGATTTAAAGATGGAAGTATTTTATTACTTAGTAAAGCACAAATGGTCAACAATTCCCTTATAATGTAAGGGGTAATTATTGTACATAGAGATTTAAAGGTGAGGAGCGCATTCTGTAACCGTTATAGTTTATACACAGAGATTTAAAGATGGAAGTATTTCATTACTTAGTAAAGCACAAATGGTCAACAATTCCCTAATAATGTAAGGGGGTAATTATTATACATAGAGATTTAAAGGTGAGGAGCACATTCTGCAGCCATTATAGTTTATACACAGAGATTTAAAGATGGGAGAGATTTGCATTACTTAGTAAAGCAGAAATGGTCAAAAAATTCTCTAATAATGTAAGAGGGTAATATTACATTCATGTGAGGTACCCATGGATCAGATGGCAGGCATGATGGCAGCATGGTTCCCTAGCATGGCACAAGATGAAGATGGGACGTTCGGTGAAAGAGAGGGAGTGTCAGTAATTCTTTTGGGTATGCAGACTGAAAACCCTGTGGCAGACTGTCATCATAGCAGAAGTTAAAAATAAGATGTTAGGTGAAATTGTATGCAGACTGAAAACCCTGTGGCAGACTAACGCAGTCTCTCATCATAGCAGAAGTTAAAAGTAATATGTTAGGTGAAATCCTCCGAGGAGAGGCTGATTCATTTTGCTGCAGGAGACTGCAGTGCCATCCCAGCTTGCCACACACAAGTTGAAAATAGGATGTTGGGTGAAGTCCTGGAAGATGTGAATTTAGTGTCGTGCAGAGTAGTCTGCATGGTTTTAGCATGTATTTAATAATAAAAGTAGGAGCATGTCCCTCCTTCTCCTGATCAGAACAAAAAACAGTACCAGCACAAGTTCCTTAGTGTATTTGATCCGTCAAATACTTCATTTATATTTTTTCATTGTTAAACTTAATTAAATGTTGTAGTAAAATGTGCTGTCTTGATGCCTTGGTTGTTCTCATTAATGATAATGATTAAAAGTAAACTATTAATGTGAAAATATTCAACAACCGGCATCTTATTTCAGGCGGAAAACTTGCTTCTGGATGGTGACATGAACATCAAAATAGCGGACTACGGTTTTAGCAACGAGTTTGTACCAGGGAACAAACTAGACACATTCTGTGGAAGCCCCCCGTACGCTGCCCCAGAGTTGTTTCAAGGTAAGTGTCATGCGTTAAAGTTTGAGAAGGATGAGGTGTAACCAGTCAGTCAAGTGAACTCTTTAGCACAGCCTAGAGTTAGCTGCAGACTTGGGCATCCTGGTTCTGGCATATATATTTGTTATAGGTGATTTTTGTCATTTTGCTTAATGCCTAAATCTTACAGGCATTCCTCGTTATGGCTGTGGCCAGTATGCAGGATGCCTAAATGTTTTTTTAGCCAATGTTCGTGTTTGTCAGAAAAGATCCCAAATGTCTGCTTGTGAACTGATGATGTTCAGTGAACTCTATGTTTGTTGTTTGAATGTTTCTGTGCTGATGGAATTTGTTGTTGTTGTGATTAGGCAAGAAGTATGATGGCCCTGAGGTGGATGTTTGGAGTCTGGGTGTTATTCTCTACACCCTCGTCAGTGGTTCTCTCCCCTTTGACGGGCAAAACCTCAAGGTTTGTGCTTTGAAATTTGCTGAGCTTGGTCAGTGCAAAAAATCTTTATTTTTATGTCAGTTGTTTGAAATTTAAAGGCAGGCAGATGGCTTTGATTTGCATATTGGATACCTTTTCATAGTTTATTAAATGCCTATATGAAAGATGCTCTTTTTTTGTTTGCTTTAGCTGGGAATGTTTTTCATTAGTTTTGGAAAAAATTGTCTTTCTCTCTCTATAGGCTGTCAGATTACAGGGGCTGAAAGGGAAATGCTACCCAATCCTAGGCTATATTTAGGTGTAGTCAGTTGTATTGTTGCCTTGCTGTGTTTATGTAACTTCCGATGATGAATTTTGTAATCTTATTGTAGGTGATGATTTTTTTAAATATCAACCCCTTCAGTGCCGCAGCCCGTAAAATTTCTGCCTGCAAACAGTATATTTGATAGACCTATAACAAATCTATTTGCAGTACTGTGCATTTTGACAGAAATCTTTTTACGTGCTCGTGCGAAGGGGAAGAAAGTCCGTAATGATTCCAAATTTGGTGCTTTTATTGATCATTTTCCGAGTGATGGCGCAGCAAGCATGGCAGTGAAAGGGTTAATTTTATGAAGTTTTTATTAAAATTAAGTTAGATGATTGAGGATTGAGTGGAGGTTAAAATGTGACATTATTTTTTTTCCCTCCGCAATACAGTATTTTATAGTATATTTGTAATTATATACAATTTGTTGTGATTGCAGGAATTGAGAGAACGTGTTTTGAGGGGAAAGTACAGAATACCCTTCTACATGTCAACAGACTGTGAAAATCTTCTCAAAAAGTTCCTTGTTTTGAACCCACAAAAGAGATTAAGTTTGGAGGTATGTATCAGTCATACTGTGTCGTATTTGATTTGGATAGTTTCTTCCCCTCCACCAGTTAGTGTTTGATATAGCAAGAATCTGTTCAGAAGCAGTTTTATGTTCAGTGCCATGATAGCCCCATTTGTTGCAGTCAGTTTTACATCTAACGTTGTGGAGGAGAGAAGCTAAAGCAACAACTGCAGAAGCAAATGCTTTTTTTGATATTGACTGTATATAAAAAGCAGATGTGTCAGGTTTTGCCTTGGGGGAGGGGGGAGGGGGTAACCAGCTGATTTGCCCCCCCCCCAATTTATGACTGTTACCAGTGTCTCCTGTAGCCCACAACATGTGCAGACTTATCTTTACCCTTTGGTCCCAGTGCTGGTCAGCTGCTGCCTTAGACAAGTTCAGCTGTACATTAAAAAAGAAAAAGAAAAATGACTGTTTAATTTGTTCATCTCATGTTTTGATTTTCAGCTGTCAGATTGATACTTATTCCTGTTTACATTGCAATACATTATGAAGATGATTGCTATGTTGTCTGTTTGGAAGGAGCATCGGTGTTTCACTGGCTTGTTGCACATGATTGTAAACTTTTGAATTTGTCAGTTCAGTCAAAAATGGTAGGAGATCTGTATATAGTTACATAGTTGAACCACAAAAGGTGTGTATGTCAGAAAGAAGAGATAAATCAAAAGGATGCGCTTGTTCATTTGAGTGTAGTGACCTATATTGATCAAGTGCAGAAGAGATGGGAACAAGCTTAGATGCTGTCACAATTATTACTTAATGGAACTTGTTCAGTAGAGTGTATGAAAATGATGGTGTTCATTTTACATTGAGGTTTACATATATGTATGTACCTTTACTGTCTCGAATCCAGGGGTACTTATTTATTATCCCATACTTATATGTATAATTTATATGTCAGTTTGGAAAAAGAATTTGAAGTTTGCTGTGACAACAGCTATGCTCCTTTTTTTACATGATACTTTCTTTTTTTCAGTTGATTCTGCTCTTTGTTGTTTGTTGCAAGAGACACTTTATGCTAAAAAATGTGAGCTTGTTTGCCAGAGTTTCTGTTAAAGCAATAATATGCAGATGTATGCTATAAGATAGTACAGTGCTGTCGAAGATTGCTGCTTTATAATGCAGGAGTCATAGGTTTGAAACTAGATTTGATGATGACAGTTGACTGATGTCTGGTGATAAGTAATTCGTCGGGTTGTTTTGATATTTAGATTATTTTGTAGAACACATTCTGTGCTTTTATTCTGCCTGCTGTTCAGTGTTGGTAGTTAATTCACCATTTTGAGCCCCTGGATCCCCAGTGAACCAGCAATAACAATAAAAGTATTTTAAAAAAATTGCAAAATTCATAACAATTCAGTGCAAGCAAAAACATCATTAACAGAAACTTTGGTACACATTATTTCAGATTTTATTATTTGAGACTTTCTCCACAAATGCAAAGAATGTTTTAGTTTTTGAAATGCTTCATATTTGAATGGCACCGTAACCGTTGGAAAGAATAATAGCAAGTGTCTTTTGCAGCATTGTCATGACCTTACCAGTTACGAAAACCTGTGAAAGGCAGTGAAATTGAATGTCCCTCTCATTTGAAACTCTGTGTGATCTTCTTTCCCCTTTTTCTCCCACACAGACAATTATGAAGGACAAGTGGATGAATATAGGTTATGAAGATGATGAACTAAAACCTTTTGTAGAGCCTCTTCCCGACATTAATGATCCAGTAAGAATAGGTAATGTTCAACATTTGCATCTTTTGGCTTGACGAGCCACTACGTCCTTTTTTTCCCTCCTATTTTTTGGTTGACTTGCGTATGTACTTGTATGTCCACCGTATTTGTGGAGAGAGAGGACCGTGCATGCTGCATGCCCTGTACAGAGCACATTTGACATAGGTTGGCGCCACAACTAGCCTTGAGCACTGCTCCAGAACCCCCCTTTGCCCTCCCCTCCCCACCCTGTCCCACCCAGAATCCTGTCATGTTGCCCCCTCCTTTTTACCTGGAATAGAATGAACCCTAGGGGCCTTCCTTCTCCTTTCCACTTCCCATGACACTGCCGACTGCGTCAGGTTGGAAGCTTTTCACATTTGGACTTCTGCCGAGACAGTGTCATTGTATTAAGTGAGAACATCTTTACAAAGCTGGACATTTTGATTGAAAGAGAACATTTAAAAAAGTTGGAGATCTGCCAAGGCGTCACTGTATTAAGTTTGGAAATTAAAAGCTGGACTTCTGCTGAAACTGAGCTGTTTATTAAGGTGTCCTTAGACTGATTGCATACTTTTTCATGCCACATGTATTTTGTGTGGTACTGCTCTGTAGCATCTTGTCCAGAAATCAGTTTCATCACAGTGGACACATCATCAGCACAAATCATCAAACCATACACATTCCTTCAAGACAGCTTTTGGAATTTCAGATGGGACAGGTGTTGCCACATTTTTGATCTGCAGTTGGGGACTGTTGTGGTCAGGTTATGGAACAAAGTGTGCAGTACATATACATGTCAGTAAGATGTAATTACTGATAAAAGATTGTTCTAATGTTGAGAAGGAAAAAGAGTATTTTTGTGAGTGTGTTTACAACTGAACCAATAATGGATGCATCATGCACCTTGAGTGCTGGAATTGACTACATAATAATTAATGTTCACTCAATTACTGTGAAATCATCAGTGTTGAAATGGAAGAAATAGTAAGTTAGAATCTGTCAGATCATGGTCCTGATGAGGTTGATGATCTTTTATAGCAGGGCAGATCTGTGTACCAGCTGTTGTAAAGGTTAGACGACAGTGTGTTGAGATGCAGCAGAATACACATGCATACTTGAGAACAGATGAACATGCATACTTGAGAACACCCACACATACATGCGCATGGCAGGACAATGTCTCCAGTGTTAAATTGTGTCAAACCAGTATACTGGTTGCCCCCACCACCACCACCACCCCCTTTTTTTTTCCCGCTTAGTGTAGTTGTAGTGATATTCTGATTTTTAAAGGGAGGTGAGGAAGAAGGAGAACTTGTGCACTGGAAGTCATGAATGAAAAAAATCACATGACATGCAGAGAAAGAAACACTGTACTATTTGTAGTTGTGTGGTGCACTATTGGAACCCTTGCTGACTTCAGTCGGTACACTCGGTCATCAGTGCACTGTGGGTTAACTGGCATAGTCTCAAGAGCATTGTGGTGCCAGTTTACCAGTTTTGTCCTTTCCATGTTAGCCTGCAAGAAACTTAGCTGTACAGATGTGTGCTAGATTTTTTGTCTTTGTTTTAATGTTACGTGACCCTCTGGCATTCTTTAGCTGACGAGAGTCCTCTCTCTCCCTCTGGGCTTGTGTGTTAAATGTTGTCTGATGCTTTTCTACAAGAATGTTTGTCTTCTGATCAGAACATTATGAAAGACCGCTGGATCAATATGGGCTTTGAAGAGTCCGAGTTAAAGCCGTACAAAGAGCCGTCTAAAGACGTTCTTGATCAAGGGCGGATAGGTAAATGTGCCCATGCCCGAACTGCTAGACTTTTTTTTTCTCCCAATCCCTTTGTTTGGCTGACTGTGCTTTGCTTTTGTAAGGGGTCTCATCTTTCTACATCCACATTAATCAGTATAAAGTGGCCAGGTGATATGCTGATGAGCACTTGATGTAGCAGAGTGCTTTTTAAATGGAAGCAAAAATTGGAATGTTATATTCTGTGCTGATTGCCATCTGTCAAACTTTTGGGTAAAACTTGGAACAGCTGTAAACTTTGATTGTGAATTACCCCATTGTCTCCCAGGAGAAGTAAGTATGTTATGCCATGCCCTCCCCCCCCAAAAAAAGAGTGGGGGGTATAACTTCCAAAATAAATATATGTAAATTGATCAGCTCTTACATAAGAGACAGAGTGATAGATGTAGAAAAGAAAGAAAGAAAAGTAATTTTGTTAAAGATAAATGAATGAGGAATTGGCCTCGAGATAATTTGTCTTGCTTTATTTGCTGTTTTCCATGCTTTGTGAGAAAATGCCTCGGATATGTGATCTGTTATGGTATTAAAGGAATGTGACAAGCTGAGTTTTAAGAGTGACAAGCAGTTGGTTAAGAAAATCACTTAAAATGTGGAAATAAAGATGAGTGCTTCTTACTTTTTCATTGACAGTGGGTTGGAGCTTTCAGTCTGAGGGCACTGTGATCAGTTAACTTGAATTTGTACCTTTTGATGTAGTCACCTCCAGAACCAAAGTCAGAATTGTGAATGGCATCTTTTTTGTTGTTGTTTCCATTTCAATAACTGTTGTCATCAGCAGTCACGCCTGCTTGTCTGTTCCTGATTTGCTCTTCTTGCTTAGCAGCAGTGCACAGACCTGAAAGCTCTGCTCAAGTCTCCTTTGTACCATGTGTTTTGCTTTTTCTGTATCTGCCATTATCAGGTTATTAACTTTCTTTGCTGCTGACTGTTTCTGTGTGAAGAGATGACCATATTCCTAATTTAACAACTGAAACATCTTGTTTGCTTGTCGTCGTCCTTCCTGTTTGCATAACATCTCTCTATATATATATGGAATTGCATGTTGAGGCTGTCAGGGGGTGGGGGGGGGGGGGGGGGGGGCATGTCTAGAGAGGTATGGTTCCGCAGTAAGTCCTGCGTTGCTGCTAAAACTGAACTTGGCCAAGCAGGGAGAGTAGCTCCTGTGTAGAGAGGAAGAAGTTGAAAACGGATGTTCTGTGGCATATGCGTAACTGGGCCTCTGGAGGCAGAAGTAAAGACAGGACATTGCCCGTTTTATTATTGGTCATTTCTTGGGGAGAAAATGGGAGGTTTTTAGTGTGAAAACCGTCTTTAGACATCAGACTCAGAATGTGTATGATTTATTGTTATTTTATACAAAATTGTAGGAAAGGGTGTGTGTTCATAGTAAGTAACTTGGTGTTTGACACCCAGTCAGCCAGGATGCTTACATCAGGGCGAGTGTGCTAATAGTTGATGGAGTTGCACTGTTTAATTCTTGTAACTGTGCATGCATTGTGTATTGATGATTTCATGTTTTTGATCATTTAATATTTAATACTTAATGACAGCAGACTTAGTTTAATGCTGTACAATATTCCACATTATGTTACCATGGGAACATTATATTACTATGGGAACATTTTCATATTTTAACACAAAAGCTACTTTCAGCTAGAATGCTGAGTCATTGTTTTTTTGTAAGTGTTTCGTAAATAAAGTCTTTTGATCAGCGTGAAAGATAAGTTTTGGTGATTTGCATGGGGCATCAGTTGAATTAAACTCGTAAATTTGTAATGGTTGCTGTCAGTTGCACTTGCCAGCTTAACAGGCAGTACTGTACTACTAGAAGTCTGTTAGACGGCTTTAGTTCAATCAGCTCATCATTGTAAGGGGTGCTTGGGTTAGAAGTTTTCAGTTCAGAATAACATGTATAATGTACAACATCATGCAATTCCATGCGCTTCAAGTTTAACCTTGTCACCATCTGACCTGTTTTTGCCCTTTCTCCTCAGTGCTAAGCTATTTTCAGGAAGATAGTCAATCTGGTAGTAGTTTGGCAGACCCTTTGGTGGCAAACCGAGTCAAGAACTTGTATGGTATGCAAACTAGTTTTGGTGTAGTATACCATCCTAGTTTTTCCTTTCTAACATCTGTGCATGCCTTTATTGCCTTTATAGTTGTACTCTTTTTTTTTAAACAGAAGTACTTGCAATGAAAAGCTCCATTTGTAATGGTACTGGAAATGGTACTTTGATATTGTTTAGAGCTGTAACTAGTACTGTTATTAGTTTGTGAATTTATCGGTTTTACAAAAGCTGTTGATCGGTTACAGAGTGATGTTGGCTAATCCTAGAGAGCAAGTGACTCAGACAATTCTCTGTTGTTCTGTAGACTAGAATTAGCTGTTAAAATAGACGTTTTCATTTTTTTTTTTAAAGAAGTGATTTTTAGCTCTTTTGGTTTGATTGTTTCATGTTCCTTGTTTTCAAACTCATCACTGTTTTAGTCATTTTTGTATCAAATGTTACAACACAATACACAAAGCCTTTTATTGCGTATTGTAATTGTCGTTTTAACATCTTAAATTATTTTGATGCAGATAGAGTGGGGGGGAAATTCAAAGGAAAGCAAATGACCTGAGAATAGTACAATTATGAATTAAATATGATAAGTGTATACATGTTTGAATGAAGTCTAGTTGTTAATGTCAAGCATGCTTGTATCATAAAAATGTTCTTTGCTTGTCTTCATTAGGTTGTTATTTTGTGTTAGCCTCTAGGTGTTAAGACTACTCAATTTTTTGTTGTTGTCTGTGTTACATTCTTTTTTCTTTTCTTTTTCCTGTACAGATCATCATAACTTATAAACACACTTCTGGGGTGTTGGGTGGTGCCAATTGAACAAGCTCAGAATGTTTTAAATAATGATGGTAGTTTTTACAATTACATGTGTTACATAACTAAAAGAACAATTATTTTTTTTTAGTAAAGGACTAAGGTGTTGAATCGGTCATCAGCATCACTCGGGGCTCATTGAACACTGAATTACAAATATATGCAGTCTGAAAACTTACAGGGTGGTTAAACGTATTCTGCATTTTTCAAAGCCATCACTGGGTCTGAGATTTTTGTATTGCATGAAACAGCATGAAATTGGCTGTAATTATCAGCTGCTGTAGTCTACCTACTCAGCCTTGAAGTTTTCTTTCTGTTGAGAAAACACTAATCAGTTGGCATTTCTCAAATAAATTATGAAGAACAGTTAAGGATAAGATACTGTGTTTCAAGTTTTGCTGACACTACAGGCTGTATGGCGCACTATGCTATCACTGCACACAAGTTTCAGCAGCCTTGATCTACATGTATCAGGTCATGGCCAGTTGAAGGGATCAAACTGGGACTGAAAATTCTATCTTCTTTAAATTCTTCTATCCATTTGCAGTAAAACTGTTTATTAATAAACATACATGTATACGCTCATACACATTATGATTTCAGTTTAACACTTTACTTAGTGGCTTGACCTTGGTATTAGCTATGAGGAAACTGTAGTATTTTCTCAGGCCCACTTCAGAAACAGCATGCAAACCTATTGTGATAGTGTTCTGTGTCAAGCTCTGTACCAATATATATACAGTCATTAATATACTTTTTTATGACATTGACCAACTTTTGAGGTCATGAAAAATCTGAACGCTTGATTTCTTTGAGAGCATTTCTTCTTCTGCTGTTAGTAAAGTTCATTACTTTTGTGTGTTAACATTTCAGGGACAGTAGACCAATGTAATGGTTACTGTAAATGTAATGAAAAGTGTTCTGCAATATCTGATGAAACTCATTTTAACTTGTTAGAATTAAGAAGTGATTCAGATATGCTTTGAAAAGTTTTGCTTTGTGAATCTTAAGTATTACTATAATTTTTATAGTATAATGTTTATGTATATTATAGTAAAGTGTAACTGCACTTGTAAACAAATAGAGTTTGTTCATTGTAGTAGTAATACTAATAGCGAGATTCTTTGCTTTCTGTGTGTGGATATGTACCTGCAAATCAGTGAACATTACCTGACATACTCTTTTTTTTCTGTCAACAGATATGATGGTCAACATGGGCTACAGTAGGAAAGACATTGAGGAGTCATTACGTCTGCAAAAATATGACGATATCCATGCGTCTTACCTGCTGCTTGGCAGACGGACAGCGGAAGTGAGTGTAAGCATGGTTTGATTCCTCCTTTGCTTTGGATTGCTTTTAGACATAAATTAGAACTTGAAAAGTGAATGCCTTGGTGCTGTTTGCGTGCTTGCCACTGTTTAGACTGGGGGTTGGAAATCAGGTTTTTGAAAAGACTTTAAACCTGGAATTATTTTTTTACAGCATGTTTTAAGAGAGAGGCAGACGGAGAAAAGTGGATAAAATAGCTTTTGCGTGTCTATTGCATTTCTGATCCACGTTTCGGCACACTTTCCCAAACGTGGTTGTGATGCTTTTGTACATGAAGGTGCAATTTTTCCACATTGTTTGCTGTAGCCTAGGCACGCTGGGACCCCAGGCTATTTTCAGATTGTTCCCAGTTTGAAAGTGGCAGGCGTGTGTTTGTGACCATGTTGGAAAGACCACTTTTCTAGCATGGGATTTTGGGTACCAGCTGCTACTTCCATGAATGGTGTCTTCTGAAGAAACAACTTTGATAAAGGGACGCTTTTTCATTTGGAGGAAAGATTTGAAAGGAAAAAAATGTTTGACATGGTGTAATATTGAAAGCATCGACTAGTGGTAGTTGTAGCACTTAAAGTATCTGCTGTGTATTTATATTGCAATTTTGTGATCAACAAAAAACATGCTTATTAGTGCAATGTGATCTTCATTTTATGGTGGTTTTATATATATATATCTTTTTCTTTTTAGGGTCCTCAGTTTAATTGCATGGGTTGTTGTGTGTTTTGGCTATTGAAAGAAACTTGAATAAGATTTCCATATTGGGGAGTGTGTCGAAAAGATGAAAGTGGCACATGTGCGTAGTTGTATAATGCTTCGCTTGTATCTTTTTTTTTTCCTTTCTTCTCTTTTTACAAAGCTTCTGCCAGTTGCTTGTATTGTCCGGGGGGGGGGGGGGGGCATATTCATATTGTGGCATTTTTGCATGTTTTTGACAAAATGAACCATGGCATTGTGATGGGCAGATAGGCATGTGGATTCATGAGCATGAGTTAAAAGTAATTGTATTCACTATGAAGTTGAACTTGCAAGTTTGTTATTGGCTGTTTTCTTCCTATTTAAATTTTACATCTGTATGATGATTGTTTCATATTCATATAAATGGTTGCTGTTTTGTTTTCTTGCTTGGAATACAGATTGCTGATTTGTTGCACTCAGTAATGTTTGATATGCCTGATAGCGTAGAGCAGCAGTGGCAATTTGGGCTATTTTACTTCATAAATAAATGCCCAGATTGTTAGAGGGCGTGGGTGTGTGTGTATGTGTGTGTGTGCGCGCGCGTGCACACATTATTTGGTGATGGTGACTGTGTATGCTGATGGATGCAAGCTTACTTACATGTACTAACATTAGTGATTGCGTAACTGACAAATTAACCTGTTTCCCTTTGCCAGTTGGAAGGCAGTGACCGGTCAGGTAGCAACTTGTCGTTACAACAGATCCGGATGCCTTCCAGCCAGAGGCCTCACAGTGATAACAACACCAGCGGTCAGTCACCCAACAAAGTCACTCGTTCCCAGTCAGCCACCAGCAGCTCTGGGTCCCAGAAGCATCGGCGCTACAGTCACGGGGGCGAAAACAACGGTAGTAACAAACGTTGGTGTTTAGTGATGGGAATCACTGTTTTTGCTTGCTTTTTTTACCACACTTGTCAGCAGTACAGCTGACCGTCTTTGCCTGGGTGTCAGAGGTTCTGCTGATTGAGAATTCAGTGTCTTGTGATGCTGGTTGAAAAGGTTTGCTTTTGGGCTGAATTCTTGTCTGTTATACTGCATTTTTGTTGTTTCTATACAGAAAGTAACTAAATACCCCCCCCCCCCCCCCCCCCCCTTTTCCATTCAGAGAGAAAAGAAAGAAGAGAATCTTCTAACCAGAAAACAGAAGAAAGATAATGTTTTCATTTCATTTCTAAACATTACATTTTACTTTAACAGTTTAAGCATGTGTGCAGGCTTAAAGTAAAAACCAAATTCTTACCGAGTTTCAGAGATTAGTGTTGAACAATTCTCAGCTAGCAGAATTTCTGTTCTGTGTGTGCGTGTGAAGTGCATGGCTGTTGCTGCTCTTATTTGTGTTATATTGAATTGCTACTGACGCTTTGAGGCTCTGAAAATAAATGTGCAGTGTGGTAATGTTCTGAAGACCCAACTTTGGTGTTGGTAATCTGCTTGCCGTGTTTTCAGAACATAGCTCGTACAGTCTTGAAAGTGTTTGAAAACATTTGAAAAACTGAGGTGTCCTTTTTAGGGACTGGAAAGATTGGGGGAAATGGCATTTTGGTCACGGTCTTGGACATCTTCATGGATTGTCTTTGTTACTACAACTGTTTGGCTAGCTGGTATGCTCCTGTTTCTTCACTGACTTTGGCTCTGCAAAACTGCATCACTGTTAGAGAGAAATGTAAACAAATCACCCCATGACAACATGTTGACTTAAGTTGTAAAAGGAATCTGCATTGTTGAGAATGGCGTAGATGATTGAATATTGTATAGTGTGGGGAATGGTGGGTGGGGGTCTGGTGGTGAGTGGTGCTTCTTGAATATTTTGTAAATAAGATAGTCTGTTTCTGGGTTCTTGTTTTTGTAAAAAAGAGGGTCTGTTTCTGGGTTCTGGTACGTGCTACAGCTCATGGGTAGTAAAGTACTTGTTGATTTTTTGTTTACTGTGTATGCATGACAAAGTCCAGAATTCGTTGGTGCCGCTCCAAATGTTGTGAAACGCTACAGGGATTCAGTCTTGTTTTCCCTTTTCTTTTACTGCTTTGTGGTCAGTCTACATGTTGGAGCATGAACCAGATTCATGGTACAGGAAACAGGCTAAAATGCACTGACATTAGCATTGGACCGCACTGCAGTTTTTGTGCATGCTGTGTGTTGTTGCTGTTGTGCAAGAAGCGACTGGCTAGAAATCTTCCCTTCTCGTAATGGTGCACACGATGTACAGTATGTAGTGTGTTGCTCTGTTGTTTGTACAGCACAGGAATGCTGGTTCTTTTTGTTTGTGTGCTCCATGGCCAGTTCACTCACAGCTTTGTAAATAATACAATGCTGGTAAGCATAGGTCTGCTGAGACTTGGCATTCCTTGTACACTGGGGATTCCTTGATGCATAATATAACAACAGACAAAAACAAAAACAAGAAGAGGTCAACAACAACATCAAAAACATCTGGGAAGAGACCTGTCAATTCACAAAGTGTTTACTGGTCATAGGAGGGTGTGAGTAAGGGATGTGAGAGGGGGGCGGGATGAAAACATCACTTGGCCTGAAGGCGTTTTCAGTCCTGTTGTCTGTCTTGTACCCTATCCCACCCCTACCCCCACCCTGACTCACCCTGCACACCATTGTGGCCTGCATGCGAGTACAGATGTTCAACCAGCCTCACCCTTTTAGAACTGACTGTACACAAGCTCCACACTGCACTGAGATGACCAGGCAGCTGTAGTGCACCCTGCAGACTGCTGATTTAAGTGGCAGACTTAGCTCATTGCGGTGCCTATCTGTTCAAAACTGGGTAGTCAGTCACAGCTCTGCCAGCCTTCTTTCTTCTTTTTCCCCAGAAAAAAATGGGTTGAATCAGAATATTGGTTGAATCAGAATGTACTTTATCACCGTGTCATTGGAAATCTTACATTAAAGCATTCTGTGATGGAGAAAAAAATTGAATGTACCATATCATTGGCGCTCCTACTCATTTGCAAAGCCAGAAACGAAAAATCTGATGGCAAAAATACATGTTAACTCAGCTCTGAAGTATAAAAGGCAGTGTCCTTCGACTTGGTACTGGAAACAGTTGTTTTTTTGTTCCCAAACAGTGAAGAGTGTTAAGCATGTTAGTCATTTGGGTTCATTGCTGATTGGTTCCTGTTGTCTGCTACACTGTTGCTGGTTGGTGCCTTCAGTCTCATGCTGTGTGTTGCTGCTTGGCCCCTGCAGTTCTGAAAGGGTTAAAATTGTGGGAGAGAAAAAGTCTAGACCACCTTTGTGTTGTGATGTGTGTGTGTGTGTGTGTAGTGGCGGGTTTTGGGGTGTCGGTATATTTCTGGGATAATTATTAATTGTTCCTGCTGTGTCATATTTAGCTGCTGTTTAACGGGAACAGTGAATTGAGAAAATGGTTCAAAAGAAGGAAGGAAGTGGTCCATCTTTTGCAAGAGAATTGATCCAGCTAAGCACATAGTGTAGGATTTGTTCTGAATATGTTAATATACTTCATTTGTCAGGAGTTCTGAGATACATTTTAAAAGAGGGCTGATCCAGCTAGGCGCATAGTTTAGGATTTGTTCTGAATATGTTAATATACTTCATTTGTCAGGAGTTCTGAGATACATTTCAAGAGAGCTGATCCAACTAGGTGCATAGTTTAGGATTTGTTCTGAATATGTTGATATACTTTGTTTGTCAGAGTTCTGAGATATATTTCAGACATACCATGAGGTGAAACGGTTCTGTAGTGATGTTTTCTGATGACACACAGGGAAGTATAAGCAGGTTTCAAAACAGTGTGAATAAACCAAGTTGCCTTGACTGACAGGTACAGGCAGTGCAACAAGTGCTTCATCCACAACTCAGGGTTCTACTCGGCGGCAAAATACCATTGACACGACCACCACCAAAGAGAGTGCGCTGACTGCACGAATGGCCAAGACTTCTTCTGGTGGATCTGTTGCGGTGGAGTCGCCCAAGGTAGGCTGCTCGCTTTGGACAGCTTGTCTTGCTCTCTCTTCTCTTGATGTTGTGTTGGTGTTGTGTCTAATCAACTGTAGATAGAGTTGGTACGGTTAGTTAAGCCTGAGGGTTTGTCCCCATAATCAGTTGCAGATGGAAAATTGTGTTTTCTTTTAGTGACAAGAAATTGTGTTTTCTTCTAAATGTGCTTTCATAGTGATTTAAAAGAAAGTCAGTTTTAATGGAAAATAAATATTTACCATTCACAGTAAAGGAAAGGAAACCTTGTAAAGCAACGGTAATGGTTCATGATTGTGAGTCTCATCAGATAACACTTCAGATGTACAGTTGAGTGTTCATTGAGCAAAGATTTGGATTATTTTTTTGACGTCACTTAAGGCAAATATGAATGATGAGCGTCCCTTTGGGGTTGGGGGATGGGATGGGTTGATGAGTAGGTAAGTACATTTATGAAGTTTTGCGGTGTTAACTTGGAGCCTAACTGCCACACGACAATTAATATAAATTGTTGGAGGTGAATGGGTTGTAATTTTGTGTGGGTGTGCCTGATTGTTGCTTGGTTTTAGTTTGATTCGTTTGAATGATTTAGTCCTGGGAATGTTTTTACCTCCTGGTATAAAATATATTCACATATTTTTGCTGCTGCAATGACGGATGAAAGGATGGCTGCTGGAAAGGGCTAGTTTGCTTTCAGTGTTGTAGCCAGTCAGTTTGTTAGGGCCCATTTACTTGGACAGAGATGTTAGCTCATATGAGGCTGCAAAGGGTTAATAACCGCCACTGGCTCTTTGTCCAGCTTTCGGCTTGGTTTCTGTCTGTAGTTGAAGATGTGTATCTGCTTGCTCAGGGGTTTTCAGCGATTTCTGGTGTCACAGTCTAGTGAACAAAGACCAAATTAGTCTGGGGAAGGAGCAACAGAACTGTTTTTGTTTTTTAACTCTTAACGTCCTATACTGCGCCGTTTTGCAAGTATGCGTCAGTCATGAACCACTTGAAGCCACACCACAGGTACTAAGTTTAGATCTGAGATTGTAGGAAATGAGAGCTTTTCAAACCTGATGGGAAGATTTAGCTCACTTTCAAAACAACAACAACCTTCTTTGTGCTCTTTGCAGGAGGTTTGTTTTCATGGCATTTTAGGACGTATAACTTTTTCTAAACTTTTTGGTGTCTGAACTTTACATGTGAGAAGACAACAGGTGATTCTGATTTGGTAATGTAATTGATCATTTTTTACATGAAAGAGGGCTAGGACTGGGGACCGATAATCAGAGTGATGTGACAGTGTCACCAGTGAATGCTAGTGATCTCTTGGATTTCTCTGACCCTGGTTCATCAACAGATATCAGAGGATGATGAAACTGTTTTGTCAGCTGGATTAGAGATATCAGGCAAGATCATGAAACTGATGATTTTGTTAGTGTGATAATGGTCGGTGATAATGCATGTTTTCCACATGGTATGGCAACTCTAAGGGCACAAGCCACATAATAAACAAAAGAGACAAATTTTTGTTTTCTAATTATTATTTTTTACGTTACTGGTTTATTTGTCACTAATGTGTATGTTTTACAGTTTTCATATTTGTTTGTTAAGCTGTGGGGTTAACGTGTGATGTATGTACTGTTGTACAACCTTTTTTTCTACACGCACAAAAAAACACCAAAAAACTATGGGGGGAAAAATCTGACAAGTGAGTTGCTCTGATTTGAATAACCTACACAAATAACGAAGCAAATATCCCAACCCCCTCAACAAACAAAAATTAAAAAAAAATCTATTTTTTTTAAACAAGTTGCAATGGTTATACTTTTCCCAGAAACATGTATCTGGCATGTAATTAATTCCCTACAACACTGCAAAGTCTTGTCCAGATATGAACATAAGCTGAAGTACAGTTGCAGTTTTGATAAACATAGTTGAAAACTGACATTTTTCAAAAATCCTGCTGGGAATAAGGCTTGTGAAAAGTAAGAATACTATGGGACGTTAAGAGTTAAAGACTATTAATAGAAAAGATGTTCCAAGGAAGCCTTGTTATGTAGGTACAGAGAGGCATGAGAAACATGCTTGTTTGAGAGAAGTTTTCTCCTTTGGCATGTATTGATGTTTGGGAGGTGAATCAGAATTTTCTTCTGCTGTGCTTTTGATCATCCTGGCATCTGCAAGGATTGTTCCACTTGTCTGTTCGCATGAGCATGACTGAGAGAGACAAAAGCATCACCCTGTCATATGCCTACAGTCCTAGAAAGCCTGACCCTGCCTTTAGCTTGTGGCTGGAAACCTCTTATCAGTTTGTAGCATGAGTGTGGAGTCATTGGAGAGAGAGTGAGCTGAAAGCACAGTGATGATGTGAGTAGCACATTGTAGCGTTGACCAGCATTTCTCATGCCTGCCTTGTCTAGTTTGCGCTGTGGAGGTTTCTCCTGCATGTGACATGGCTGCAAAAGCGTGTGTCTCTCTCGATTAGACCCAGTCGGGGCGGGCAAGCATGAACCACTCGACGTCGAGCAGTAAAGACTCAATGTCCTCCTCTACTCGACCCAAGACCCCATCCAAGGGATCCATAGAATCACCAAAGGTACGAAACACATGCTGACCGTGCAGATCTCCAGTGGGTGGTGCTACAGCGTAGAGCTTATAAAAGTGTACCCCATACCCCTGTCCGTTCTCTTTTTTTTGTTTTTTGTATGCCCCCATAACGAAGTTGGAATCACACTGTCTGTGCATCCATGTGTTGGTCAGGTGTGTCCAGGTTTTGTCCAGACAAGGTCTTTTGAACTGGTGTAACCAAACTTGGCATCATGAGCCAGTGTCCTGTAAAAAAATTGGTTTGCTTTTGTCAAAGCCCTCATGGCTCATATAAGCAAAACTTGACTGTTTCTGCAATATCTTCTGAACTGCTGATCCTTTTAAAGCCAAACTTTTGATACATCATGATTACCAGAAGTTTCTTGTGAAAAGATTGGTCACGGCAAATGTTCAGAAGATTTCGATGAATGTTTGTTAGCCGAGATCGTCTGAGTGGTTGAACCTTTTGTAACCAAACTTGGCACAGTGACGCATCATTATGAACTGGAATGTCATGCGAAAAGTTTGCCGTCTTCATATTAAGGTCAAAGTGAAGGCTTGTGCAATCAGGATATGACTTTTTGACCGTATCTTTTGAACTGCTGGTCCTCCAGCAGCCAAAGTTAGTTTGATTGCATTTTTATAAAAAGCTGTCATGTCTTGTACAAAAGATTGGATTGCTGTGTTCAAGGTCAAGGACGCAGAAAAGGTTCAGCACCTCATTGAATTTGAGATGCGATTTTTTTCTGTACCACTGATCTCAGTGCAACCTGGCCGGGTATGTTGCTGTTGTGTTACTAAATACCAGACCAAGTGCGGACAAACTGGACCTACCATTATACTAATAACAACACTGTGATGTGCAGTATCACCAGGCACACGATGGGGGGTATTTTGCCATGCAAGGCTACAGACCTAGTCGCTTTTGCTGCACTTTGAATATTTTTTTGTATGAAACCACATGAGAAATTCATGAAATGTTTGTGAACTGCGCTCATAAAGAGGTGCTTATGTTGCTGTTGCTGGCACAAGCTGCAGGCAGTGAAGTGATATAATAAATGTCCCTGTTGCCTGCTCTCGAATATCCTACTGTAGCTGTAAGTTCAGCTGACAAGAACGTCTTCTTCTTTTCTTTTCTTTTTATAAATGACAAGCTTGATTTCAAACTAAACTGCATTTGTCTTCTTCTTTTCTTTTTTTTTTTGAAAGGACAAGCTTGATTTCAAATTAAACTGCATTTTGTGTACTACCTTCCTGGAACAGTATTTGAAAAATGATCAAAGTGACTGTAGTCCTTTTTTTTGTGCAAGAACAGGTCACATACTCTCTTTTTTTAATTATTGATTACTTTTAAATTCATCATAACTGACAACTAGTAACTTTTGGCGAGTGCAGGTTCAGTTAACATGGAAGTGAAGTTACCAAAAATGCATTCAGGACAGGGAGGTGGTCTTGCATTAAGGCTTCATTCTGCTGCAGTCTGTGTACATTTGCTGGTGTTTCAGTTTGATGCTTGTTCACCCCACTTGATAACCTTCGCAATATCCCTTGTATTAATTAAGTAAAACCAGTCACCATTGAGTGCCTTGTTTTAATTTTTTTCTTCTTCTCTTTCCCCGCCTTTTTTTCTTCTTCTAATTTTAATTTGAAAAAGAATTAACATTCAGATGTGTTTGGTTGACATGTTTCTCAAGCTTGACTTGCACATGACTCTTTGGCACCATGTTTTCAGGATTTTTTTGATTTTTTTAACCGTGCACCTAGTCCATATTTGAATGTGTTTTTGTTGTTGTTGTGTGTGGGTGGGTGGGTAGGTGGGGGTCTGCATGTACACACAGTTGTGTAATTTGCACACAACAGATGTGGGTGAAAGTTGACAGCCTCTTTTAATCCTGATTTTAAACTGGTCAGACAGGAATGCCTCACTTCTTGACTGCTGATGTGTTTCGCCTGATGACGTCATTGGGGTTAGAAAGACCAAATTTTGGCATTAGTGTGTGGGGTTGGGGGGGGGGGGGGGGTACAGTATCAGTGCAAAACTAGTACTGGCCTTGATCACAGAAGCAGCACCCTGAACCCACAGCATCATTCCAGAATGGTCAGCTGGCTCAGCTCTCTAGCAGACAGTATGACCACAGAGTTCTCTTGGTATGTGGTGGGTTGCAGCTAGTGCAGGTCTGATAGTAACTAAGGGACATGTCTGGTGGCAAGCAGCTGTTGACCTCGGTGGCCTGAAGAAGTCGACAGTTGCAGTTTTTGTTTCCGGGAAAAGTAAACGTTGATTAGGCCATTCTGAAACTTATGGGAGATATTGACTGTATTTACAGATAATGAACCAAGTACATGTAAGATCTGCTTCTGTAAATGCAATCAGTGGAGACTGTTGGGAATGCTTTGTGTGTCTTGTTTCCAACACTGGGATCAGTGCCAGCTTATATTTCTGTTTGGCTGTGTCATGCTAGGTGTACGTCTGCTGTGCAGGAGGGGCGGTGGGGTTACAACTGGGAACAAAACAGTAAAGTGTACAGTGATACTAACATGGAGGAAACAAAACACAGCTCCTGTTCAGTATGCAGCATTAGGCAGGTTTTTTTTTCTTCTTTTTATTTTGCTTTGAGTAAAAGGTATGCGACAGAATATCATTCACCAGTGTTGAAAAACATAACTCACATCCCCCCCCCCCCCCCCCCGAACTCATGTGTTATAAAACGCTTGACATAATCATGTTATGCTCCGGAGTTCTGGGAGATGACTGTGACATTTTCTTGTTAGATTTCCACTCGAAAGCCTTTGAATCATGCGTCGTCTGCATCCTCTAAAGAAAATTCTGGTACTACGTCAACGGGGCGGCCCAAGACGACTCCATCTAAGAGTTCTGTTGATTCAAAGGTAAAAGAAGAACAGGCTGCATGCAGTGCAGATAACCTGTGGCTGATTGTTTGGGGGGGTGGGGGCTGTATGGACATTTGTTGAGCAAATAACAGGCAATGGTTATGGAAGAAAATTAACATGATGGGACAGAAAAGGTACAGTGTATATAGCTGGTGTATCTATATATGCACATGTGTATGTATACCCGTGCTAAGTTTATGTGTATGTATACTCCTGCTAAGTTTACAAGGCTGACATATAATTAACATGTTTACCCAACAAGGCATCTGAAACTTAACTTTTTGTTTGCTTTGTTTTGGCATAGCCATCTGTATTCTGTATGTTTGGATTTTCACCATTTAAAAACCGTAGATTCCTTGGGGGGGGGGGGGGGGGGGGTAGGGGGTAGTAAGGGCTGGAGGAATTCCTGTTGGAATACGTATGCTTGCTTTGTGTCTGGTATTGGTGATTGGTCAGTGGATGGTGGTGGAGGTAGGCATGGTTTCCAGCAGTGTTGTTTTACTGGTGTACCCTTTAATGATCAAGGTACAACAGAACAGTATTGTCAGAAGAGGAACTCTGATATGTGTATATAGCCAGATAACAGTTTCAAATATATTCAACATTACAGATGATATGTGAAAGATCTGTGGGAAAAGGCATCCACATTTGTTTTTTGTTTTTCATTTGAAAGTCAAATCTGAAACGTTTTCATTTTTGTGCTTATGTTCAGTTTATTAACTTGTAAATTGTGTATGCTTACAACTGCCTTCATGTGGTCTTTATGAATTAGGTTATTTTTGAACAAGCTGTAGTGGACAGGGTTCCAAATCTTGTACATGTTTTTTGTTTGCATGAAACTTCACAACCACCTAGCATGTCTTGCATGAATTTTCTTTCTTTCTT
Source organism: Alviniconcha marisindica (assembly GCA_018857735.1). Classification (NCBI taxonomy): domain Eukaryota; kingdom Metazoa; phylum Mollusca; class Gastropoda; family Provannidae; genus Alviniconcha; species Alviniconcha marisindica. The sequence continues at coordinate 886,663 of JABMCL010002457.1, forward strand.
CTTTTGCTCATGCATGTGGATTGATGCATATTTGATAGTGAAATAGAAGCGGTCTCCCATCCTTTCTGTCCTGATAATAATTCAGTCATCTGTTTTTTCCTCAGCAACATTGTGCTAGTATTGCACAGCAACTGTTTATTATCAAGCAGCAGCCTCCCCCCCCCACCCCCCCCCAATTTGTGCAAGTATTACACAGCAACAGTTTATCAAGCAGCCCCCCTCCTCCTTCCCCAAGAATTGTGCAAGCATTAGACAGCAACTGTTCATCAACTGCTTCATATGGTCTTTGAAGGCCCCCACCCCAAGAAATGTACACAGCAACAATATATCAAGCAGCCCTCCACGCCATCCCGAAGAATTGTGCAGGTATTACACAGGAACAGTTGCCCAGTAAACCCAGCACCCCGCCCTCCATCCATCTCTGAAGAACTGAGAGCCCAAGTCAAATGAGCTGACAGTTCTTGTTTTTTTAATGGGGCATTTTGCTGTTCTTATTGGAATCCTGTTGCTTGTGAATTGGCAGTGTAACTTGCTTACTTAGGCAGAAGTACCAGATCACTGCAGCTTCTGAAGCTTTTCTTTGGCTGGAGGGGACAAAACCTTTCTCAGGGAAATGCACTGGGTCTACACCCGTTTTTATGTTGGCAGTTTCAAGATGCTACATCAGCCCTGCCCCTTGCTGCCTAAAGCATTTGTCCATGCTGTCGCAAAACTTGTTTGTGGAAAGGGGATCAGTTATGGTTCACCTAGATTAACCAGGTGAAAGTCACACATTGGGGTACTGAAGGGACAGGGTGGTGTTGGGAAATGAAGAAGGAAAGAAAGAATTCATTGAATGCAGTTATCCAGAAGAGATTGAAAAGCAAAAAGACATTATTTGCTTGAACTGATGACATTTCTTGGTTTCTTCAGATAACACCCACAGGCACAAGAGCCACAATGCCAGTTCGGAAAAGCCAGCACGCTCCAGGCTCGGCTCCGGTCTCCGCTCCTGTCACCTCCGCCTCTGCTTCGTCAGCAAACAAGAACTCGGTCATGTCCCACAGTCACAGCACAGGCATCCCGCGACGGAGCACCTTTAGTCCAGGCGACAACCGCTCCCAAACGGCAGTTGACAAGTCACGGCCCACCAATGGCCAAGATATCCGCAGGTAAGGATCACGGTCTGCACGCTGCAGTTGGAAATGGGTATTTACGTGAAAGAGGACTGAACCAGCAGCCCTTTCTTTGTCACATGTGAACCATTTTGGCCAAGCAGTCAGTTAGTTGTTGGTGTTTAAAGCCCAGTCAACCATATAGGTGTTTTGGGTAGACTTTAGTGCACCATTTTCAAAAAGGTTTATGTGGACACTGCACGCCTTTGCCTTCCCTAGTCAGTTGACCACCAAAATGGCTCGATTGACTGCCCATTGTAATGCAGTAGTGTGTATGTTGGTGACAGTGTAAAATGTATGGTTATCTGTAGTCTCCAGCCCCAACCCCTGCATTCCTCTGTGTGTGTGTGTGTTGGCATTGTTTTTGCATTGGTAACCTGTTTCTCGGTGCCTGTGATTTTTGTGTGTTTCATTGTCGTGTAATGGGCTGTGTGCTGCAGTGGAAATTATTATTATTCCCTGAGGTTTCATTGCCCCCCAGGGGTTATTTTTTTATTTTGTTTTTGGTATATATGTGCATGTGTGTGTCTGCTGTTATTGTTATTGTAAAGTGCTCTGTGCTTCCACCTGGTGTAGTAGATGGGCGCTCTAGAAATCCTCTTTATTTTTTTATAGTTATATTCTTAGCCTTTTTCTTTAACATTTATTTTTAGCATTGTGTGTACAAGTGCAGTTCTGCCTGTGTTTTCCAGTCATTTACCGAACTCCTCCAGTGCCACATCAGAAGTGCCGGCAGCGCCAGCAGCACGCCCAAAGGGTCACACCAAGTCTGCCAGTATGTCGCAATCATCCCGTGCCACTGACTTGCCACCTCTCACCGGGGACGCTGACTACAGGCCAACGCAAGTGGACTTTCTCTTGTTCTCATGACAGTTAAATCCATATACAAGCCACCAAACTGCACCAGATGAACATTTAAGCTTGGCCGAGTTACTCCAAGTCAGTGCAGTGAGCAGCCACAGGATAGTTTAGGACACTGACCATGTGTACATGATAGATTCCCAAGTGGAAGGGAAAATACACCCAATTTGTTCTGGGTTTTCAACTGCGTTTGATATCAGAGTTCTCATTCTGACTTCAGGGGTTTTGAAAGAGAAATGATTAACCTGAATGCATCCATTGGAGCTGGACATCTTTAGTTCAACAGTGTTTGATTCTGCGAATGTGTACAGAACTTTGAACAGCTGCATGAAGCCAGTTGATGGGTGGTATGCTGTATGCTTATATGTAAACAAGGTGCTTAACGTCCACAGAAACCATAAGGCATATTACAGATGGGGAGAAGGTGGGGGGGGAGATTATACACCTATCACTACACTGTCACCACCGGAATGCATTAAGGTGGGCAGCGATGAGAGCCATTTTAATGTTTCATAATTGTGAGGGACAAAGTCACAAGACGGTGTCCACAAGTGGTATGCTGTAGGCTTACTGGTAATGGGATGCTTATGAATGCTGTGAACAGGACAGCTCCTGGCAAGTCCCTAGCTGTGTCGCCCAGCAGCAAAGCCAACCTGCAGCGTGGCACAGTGGCGCGCAACACATTCCATGGGAAAGACGCTCGACGCCAGGTCCAAAGTCCATACAACGGCCCTGGTGCTGCCCCCTCCCACACAGTCGACACCTCTGCCATGGGGCCGGGGGGTGGCAGGCCTTCCTTCTTCAACAGAATCACACAGAAATTCAGCCGCAGGTCAGTGTGCCTTTCTGTCCCATTGGCTTTGTGTTTGGGGTTCCTTTCTGACCTCCTCTCTGATTGGTATGTGTCTGACTCTCCGATGGGTTCTCTTGCCCCCTGGTCTTCTTTCTGGACTTTCTGTGAAGCATGTTTTGAGGGTGAAATGATTAATGAGTTTTGCGCGCTTGTCTTATTTGGCGACAGTATGCAGTAGACAGTGTATGCACTGAGGAATTGGGCGGAATGTGTATAATAGGCTTTTTAAAAAAAACTTTGAAAAATGTATCCCCCCCCCCCCCCCCAGTTTTTAGAATGCTCGAAAATGTAGCTTGCATTAGTTATTACCTGTTATTTAGCTTTCTTAGTTCCTATGAATGTTTTGAGCTTTAATTGTTGTGCCTTACTATCTTATATAATAGATTTGGAAGAAAAAGTGTTTTCAAGATGATAATTTGCTGGTTTCAGAGGACAGAACTTATATTTCACATAGTTTATTGCTTCCCTTGTCCCTGTCTTCTGCCCCTTTAGATAAAGTACAGGGCAAACACTGAACAGTGTCTGACTATTGGTTTGTGATGCATGGCTACTAACACAGTAACAGTAGGTGGATGACTAGATTCTTTCTGCCACTGGCATACATTTGTACTGACAGACTACTTTTATCAGTTGTGAAATGTCAGGTGAAGTGATCATTGCCTTTATTCTGCAGATCTTTCTATTCACTGTTGCTGATTCTGTCTGTGTTTGTTCACTAAATGAAAGTAAAGATGTGTTTTCTTTTTTATTCTTTCAATCAGTCCTGGAATGAGGTATTAAATTTTCAAGTTCTTTTGCTGTTTTGTGCATTTTTATCTACCCCTTTCCTTGTTTCATGCTTACCTTGGTTGACCAACATGGTTTTTTGTTTTGTTTGTTTCTTGGTTAGACTAATGCAATGTGAGTGTTAGGACTAAGTGTTTGCGCTGACTAAGGCTTGTTCACTGTGTGTAGTGAGGGGACACCTTCGTACCTGTACCCGCTCATTTGTTGACCCCCATTAGCTAAGGGCCCCTGTGTTGGAAGTGTTGGGAATGAAGGAGGTGGCCTAGCCTGTGAATGTAAACATTGGTATTGCTTTGGCTAACATTGTATTGTGTGTAGCGAGGCAGTGGTAGTGGATGTTCAGTGCGTAGTACTGAGGTATCTGTATGTATGTGTGTGCGTACTCCACATCACTTAACCACGACTTGCTTATCCCTGTAGCCAGTGTCACCCAGACTGTGCACTATCATCTGTTTTGAGCGAGGAAAGAGAAGGTGATGAAAAATAAACTGAAAGCTGTTTGAGCTGCATCCTTGGAGAAACTGTTTTTCCTTTCAGGGGCCTGGGAGAAGGCTAAAAAAAGCACACTGTTTGTGATTGTTCAGTCTGTGTGTAGTGTTGGAGGGTGGCTGTTCTGTCTATGTATAGTGTTGGAGGGTGGCTGTTCTGTCTATGTATAGTGTTGGAGGGTGACTGTTCTGTCTATGTATAGTGTTGGAGGGTGGCTGTTCTGTCTATGTATAGTGTTGGAGGGTGGCTGTTCAGTCTGTATAGTGTTGGAGGGTGGCTGTTCTCTGTATAGTGTTGGAGGGTGACTGTTCTGTCTATGTATAGTGTTGGAGGGTGGCTGTTCTGTCTGTGTATAGTGTTGGAGGGTGGCTGTTCAGTCTGTATAGTGTTGGAGGGTGGCTGTTCTGTCTGTGTGTATAGTGTTGGAGGGTGGCTGTTCAGTGTGTGTATAGTGTTGGAGGGTGACTGTTCAGTCTATATAGTATTGGAGGGTGGCTGTTCAGTCTGTATAGTGGTGGAGGGTGGCTGTTTAGTGTGTGTATAGTGTTGGAGGATGGCTGTTCAGTGTGTGTATAGTGTTGGAGGGTGGCTGTTCAGTCTATAGTGTTGGAGGGTGGCTGTTCAGTCTATGTATAGTGTTGGAGGGTGGCTGTTCTGTCTATGTATAGTGTTGGAGGGTGGCTGTTCTGTCTATGTATAGTGTTGGAGGGTGGCTGTTCTGTCTATGTATAGTGTTGGAGGGTGGCTGTTCAGTCTGTATAGTGTTGGAGGGTGGCTGTTCAGTCTATGTATAGTGTTGGAGGGTGGCTGTTCTAGTCTATGTATAGTGTTGGAGGGTGGCTGTTCAGTCTGTATAGTGTTGGAGGGTGGCTGTTCTGTCTTGTATAGTGTTGGAGGGTGGCTGTTCAGTCTATGTATAGTGTTGGAGGGTGGCTGTTCGTCTTGTATAGTGTTGGAGGGTGGCTGTTCAGTCTATGTATAGTGTTGGAGGGTGGCTGTTCAGTCTATGTATAGTGTTGGAGGGTGGCTGTTCAGTCTATGTATAGTGTTGGAGGGTGGCTGTTCAGTCTGTGTATAGTGTTGGAGGGTGGCTGTTCAGGTTGTATAGTGTTGGAGGGTGAGCTGTTCAGTCTGTATAGTGTTGGAGGGTGGCTGTTCAGTCGTGTGTATAGTGTTGGAGGGTGGCTGTTCAGTCTGTAAGTGTTGGAGGGTGGCTGTTAGTTGTATAGTGTTGGAGGGTGGCTGTTTAGTGTGTGTATAGTGTTGGAAGGTGGCTGTTCAGTCTGTATAGTGTTGGAAGGTGGCTGTTTAGTGTGTGTATAGTGTTGGAGGGTGGCTGTTTAGTGTGTGTATAGTGTTGGAAGATGGCTCTTCAGTCTATGTATAGTGTTGGAGGGTGGAAGAAAAAGACTGCAGGTTGGCTATGCATGTTGAGCATGGCGTGTTAGCACCTGCCGTGGAGTAGAGTTTGGCTGTGGCGTGTTTGTCAGTGTCCTGATCAGCTCCACTAGAGTTTGGATGTGGCGTGTTTGTCAGTGTCCTGGTCAGCTCCACTAGAGTTTGGATGTGGCGTGTTTGTCAGTGTCCTGGTCAGCTCCACTAGAGTTTGGATGTGGCGTGTTTGTCAGTGTCCTGGTCAGCTCCACTAGAGTTTGGATGTGGCGTGTTTGTTAGTGTCCTGGTCAACTCGGGTAGAGGCTTAATGGCTCCACTTTCTACCCTTTCTCTCTCTTTCTCTCTCTTTCTCCTTTGTGCTGCTAGCTTTACTTCTCTCTTCAGAAGCACTCTGCTGCTAGAGAGGTAATTTTTGCATGTTGCCAGATTTTTTTGTTTCACTTTTTTCCTTGGAAGTCTTGTCTGTTCTCCTTTTATTTTTCTCACAAGTCTGAAGTTATTTCTTCAGTAAATGACTTCAGACGCCAAAAGCAAGACAAGTAAGGAATTTGTGTCCATGATTTTTTCGTGGTGCAGTTATACTGTTATAGCAAACTGTTAATCTGATATGGATGAGGTGATTTTTAAATTATTATTTTTTATTGCAAGGTGTTGTTTTATGAAGGCATGTGAGGGTATTTTGGGGTTGATTTGTTTATTTTTATATCAATTTTTTTGGTGGCATGCAAAAGTTTCCTTTGTCATACTGTAACGTTATATATTAATGATTCCTTGTTTGTGAAAAAGTATGCTTGCTCAGTCTGTGCATGTATTTGCGCAGTGTGTGTGTGTGCATATATGTGTGTGTAAGTGAAAGTGAGAGAGAGATGTGGGTATGTACAAATGCAGTGTCTGTGTAAATATCTGTAGCACAGTGTATACTTAAAGAGGCAGTCACCAACAGCCATGTTGTGACAGTACATTTTGTCCCATAGTCTGTTTGCTGCTGCTGTTCTTCCTCAGTGAAATCAAACTGATGAAAAATCAACAAACAATTGAAATTTGCCAGCAGTATTATTTTGGGGAAAACAGTACTTGCTTCCTCATCAGTTGTCATTTGCACAACAACAACAAAAAAGAATCCAAAAAAATCCCAAACAGTGGCCCTCTTTTGAGGTCAGATGGTGTGGATATATTTTACTTTGGCTGGTTGTCTGTTCCATTCATCACTAAGTTCATCCATGTATGTCTTGTCGATCATCGCTGCTTTCAGCTGTATAAAACCAGTTAGAATAGGTGTTAGCTTTGCACTGGTGGTTTCTTTACAGTGCCCCAGGAATTGTATTAGATGCTAGATTAATTTGCACTACTGATTGCTTTACAGTACACTGGAAATCAGGTGACTGTCACTTTAAAGCTTTTATCAATGTGTCATCTACTTTCACCATTTGTTTAGTGCTCAGTGTTGTTAAATGTCTTGCTTGTGGTATATGACTAGGCTAATGCTGAATGCTGTTTTAGTTTAGCTGTTTGTGTGCCATTTATAAGACTTAAATTTTTATGTACAAGACATGGGCTTCCTGTGTATAGCAAAGCAAACAATCCTGACTTTGTTACCTTTAAAAGTTTATAATAATAATTCAGTACTGGTATCCATAGGATCTGTACTCAATGCCAGTGTTAGTATTTTGTTGGAATTTGGATGTGTCAGAAATGGAGCTTTGATGAGACTTTGTGTCATGATTTCTGTTTTCAGTGTCAGTATGTTTCATGCTAAATGCAGTTACAATCTCTTTCTCCTGTGTTGCTTGTTTTATGTATTTTCATGGTCCTTGCCATCATGTCTGCATCAGTGGGGTGTTCATAGACACATACCGTTGCCCTGCAGTATACTTCATGAATGCCTTTCATTTAAAACTGTGGGCTGTAGGTTGACTTGCAAACATGTTGGGGTACTAACAGGCTTGTTTTTTTGTGGGACTTGAAGAATGGGCTGGTTATATTTCGACTTTGTAATCCACTGGCTGTGCCGATCATATACAGTGTATCAGTACTAATCTTGGCTGAATCTTTTTCCTGGGTTTCATTTGTATTCTCCTTCACTAGCACTCTTTTACACCTTGCACACATTTTTACCTGCATTGTGATATTCCTTTGTGGAATCAAGGATTTGTGAACATTTTGACAACTACTGCATTGCCATGTGTGTGTGTGTGTGTGTGTGCGCATTGCCATGTGTGTGTGTGTGTGTGTGTGTGTGTGTAAATATATATAGTTTGTGTGATTTCATGGGACAGTGAATAGCAGTATGTGTGATTTTTATGGACAGTGAACTGGCTGTGGCTGGTGTGGTTTCACACACAATGAAATAGCAGTATTTTGTGATATGAGTCAGATATTGTCTGCTCCAGCTGTTGCAATTTGTGTGGCACTACACTGCAGTTGGGGAAAAACACACACCTGCATTATAGAATTGCAGCTGGAGAAATAAAATCCTGTTAGAGGATCTTGTCATCTTTATGCAACTGAAAGTCGTGCACATCCAGTCTTTCCACAGAGTGTCTGTCTGCTATGTTCCATCCCATCTGCTGTAGCACACAACATTGTGTGATGATTCACCCATTGGGAGATGCATGAACCAAACACTGTTTCCTTTCAGTGTAGAGATTAATTGGGATTTACACTGGAATGTTGTCTGATCAACGCCCTGTAAAGATGCTATGTGGTCTTTGATCTGAAGCATGTTTTGTGGATTTGTTAATGCTTGAATTGTTGAGAAACAGGTTTGTCTGTAGTCATTGTAGGTTGTTCTTAAGGGGTCTTGGCCCTCTTCTTGTTGCTAGTTCTGGTTTGTGGGCATTTGTTGCAGACATGGCAGTTTAGAGAATCACAGAAAGAGTGATGTGTAGACAGCTAGTTTTGCACGTGACTTGTTTAACACTAAAATTAAAACATAAACATTGTGCTTTTTCAAACCACCCCTTTGCACATTGGTCCATGCCAGAGGCTTCTTTGTGGAAGGCATATTTTGGGAGGGTGTGTCACTAGAAATGGGAAGGGGGGGAATCGTTCAGAGAAGGATAAACTTGTACCTAGGCTGGTCAAAGAAGAAGAGGTCATTCGGGGTCACATTCAGGAATTAATGTGGAAAGTGGGCTGTAGATCTGACACCGGAGTCCCGTGCCCTGATAGTACAAACTGAATGCAACAGTTCAGTGCCTGCAAAAGCGTGTTGATGAAACACCAGCTTCTCAGAAAGTGCTGTAATTTCAGTTCTCTCACACACAAAAATTGGACTGTTTTGACCTTTGAGAAAGGTCAGTGTTGTTACTAGTCAGCATCAACATAGAGAATTAAGTGGATGTCACTGTTGCCCATTTGGCTTAACAACTCCTGTTATAGGACACTGGGTTTTGGGTGGAATTAAAAAACAACTAGCTTTTGATCGAGTCTCAGCCAAAACCAAGTTAGCCCCTGGCATCGATGGGATTTTGTGTACCTCTCTTTCTGTTCCTTTTGCATTGGTAACTTGTGTTTTAATGTTCCTTAATCCGTGTCCTTGGCATATGCGGTTGTGTGTTTTTATGTGTGTGACTGGCCTAATGAATGGCCTCATTTTGCGTGCCTGTGCTAACAGTCTGGATGACACGCATTGACATGTGAGAACCCCCGTTTTCAGAACTGACTCAGGATTACAGTATTCTCCCCACCTGTCAGCCTCAGGGGCCGGGCGACCCAGGCATCTTCAGTGAGTACCCTACTGTGCATCCCCCAGAGGCCCCGCTCACTTTCCAGCAGGCTCCTCCCCCTAAGGGCCCTGCCAATCTTGTTGCAGGCTCCGCCCACTTTGGGGCCACCCACCCAACCCCTCTCTGCGCTTTTATTGTCTCTGACCCTGCTAAACTGCCCTAGGCTGCAGTCCAGTGCCGGTAGATTATTATATAGGTGGGTAAGATGTTTGTGCACTGCGCCAACTGTGCAGCAGTTTAAAAAAAACTAATTAAAATGTTATTTGTTATAAAGGGGCGGGAGCATTTGCGATCAGCATTTACGTTGAACGGGTAGATTATGACATGAAACATTGCCACCATAGATTGCTTTAAAGTCCTTGCTTTCAGACACTTGTGCGAGGTGGGTTGAAAGGGCAGTTGAGGAACAGCTGTGTAGTGTGGCTGATGTGCAGCTATTACAGTGGGAAGTCCAAGACTTGCTGCGGCTGGTGTCCAAGAAGTGGAGATAGCAGTTTGATTTTTGTGATCTATGCTGTTGCACCATGGAGATCCACACGGCTGAATTGCTGATCGAGTCTGCTGGAATGGGGTGGTTAGTTTCGGCAGCTTTGCTACAGCACAAGGAAAGGTTGTCAAGGATCACAAGTATGGTCAGAAGGAAGCATGGAAAGATGGGGAGTGGTTAAAACAAAAAGCTTGCCCCTTTTTTATGTTGGGGTTTGTTTGTTTTGTCTCATCGACCTGTGTTGGACTTTGTGTGACTGGGAGAAGACTGATTTTCTGAGTCCAGTTTATTTATCACGCTTGTGTGTTTCTTCATCCATCTGGACATTGCCTGTATACCTTGCATACCTTGCACTAGTTGAGTTGGATAAGCAGTGGAACTCTCTCAAGACAAACCTTTGAGGGGATTCAGCCCAAGCCCAAGGGAGTTCAACACCCCCGCCCTGCTCTTTCATTCCAAGAGAAATTGATGGGAGGAAGTTTGCCTCGCCCCAGCCACTTTGTCTTGAGGGGGTGCCACTGTAGTGGTAGCTGCGCATGCATGCCGAGCTTGGAGGTGCATGCTGGTACTGTGTAGCAAGGCAAGGCAAGCTAGGCTCAGACACAAGTCTGTGAAGTAATCCCCCACCTTTGTCGCACTGGCGTGACCACGCCCACCCTGCAGACGCCTGGACTGGACTGTATTTTAATGACCTGTCTGTCACTGCCTCCTCCAATTTCCCAGTACTCTCGCCTCCGCACTCTGTAAGTATGTTAACCACACCCTGCCTCCAGCACTCTGTCCTCTCGTTATCAGTCCTGTCCGTAGCGTTTTGTTTTCCAGGTATATTTTCTCTCTACTCCACTCTCCTACTAATTATTTTACCCGTTTTTACCCTTCTGTTGTGGGGTTGGGGCATCTGTCGCGGCTCAGGAACCCTTCGATCTGCGTAGGCGCAGTATTGTGGGTAGATTATGTAAAACTCCCCCATTTAAAGTCGGCGTCGGCTGTCAGAACTTTGAAAATCATACGTGTTCTGGCATGCATGCAGACTTTCATTCTGGGGGAAAAAAGAAAAAAAATTGTTTGTTTGTTTTTTGTATGTAGGAAACCAGATAGGGTATATATATAGGTAAACAGCCTGTAAGGGACAAGTATGTGTGATACAGTACATAATCTGTGTGCATTTTTTTTCTTTTTTTTCTTTCTTTTTTTCCTTTTTCTTGCTTCTCCAGAAGTAGTAAGACTAAGAGGCAGAGTAATACTTTGCAGACAACATATTCGACTTGAGTCATGCACCAGGAGTGGCAACATTGCTGCATGAACATTTGCCACTCGTTATGTCTGTATGCTGGTAGCACATCGGGGGGGGGGGGGGGGGGGGGGGGGGGGTGGGGGGGGGGGGGGGGGGGGGTGCCCAAGCCATGAAAATAACAAAATTAAAATTTGTTCATGACGGCTTGCCCAGCTTACATTATTTACAAAGCTTGCATGCATCTTTACCCACATTTGATGTCTACAAGTTGTACAACACTCATTGTGAATGTGGTCCCTTTCATGTTAAATTAATGAACTTTTGGGGTCATGATGTTTATCCGGGACTAGATGACAAACAGGAGGGGAGGAGGGTCATGTAAGAAACTGTAGACCTACAAGTCCTGTAAGACCTGCACACCAAAACGCTGTTGTGTAGATGAGATGAATTTCCGTTTTTTGTTTTTTGTTTTAGTTTTTTTTGCCCTCGACCGTATTATTCAGTGTTGTTTGCCATGCTTTATATTTCCACCCCACTTAACACAGCAATAGCATTTCCCTTTGCGGTGGGGGTAACACAAAGTAGGCACGGGGAATGGAAGCATTGAGTGCACATGCCTGTTCTGTGTTCACTGCGCCCCCCTGCAGGCAGCGCTAGAGGTGGATGGTATGTTGCGGTATCGCCCAGCATGAACTGCTAGGCTGTGCTCACTGCCATTCCTCCTCCCCCTGTGGGCGGTATCACCTGACCAGCTACAGGCAGCAGAAAAGTTTCTATTACACTTTACAGAGTTGTAATGTTGAAGGCAGAGGATCTGGAGTAAAGGCGGTTTCCAATTTTTGGCAGGGTACACTGTTTATTTGGTTAGCTCCCATTTCTCTGAGTGTCCGTGACATTTCCAGACTTGTCCCATTTGACTGTTATACGAAAGGATAATGTCTCAACGTTACTTGTGTATTGTGTGAATTGCGAAGCTGCAAAGCACCCGGCAGGTGGCCTGGGAGTTGTTTTGATTTAGTTTTTTTTGTAAGTGGTGAAAAGGTGTATAGAGACAGTCTCTTTCCTGCGTACCTTTTTGTTTGGCCTTTCTTGAACCGTGCATGGGTTTGTTTCTGCAGGTCGATGAATGAGCGAGACCCAGAGGGAATGAAGCCCCGGTCACTGCGCTTCACGTGGAGCATGAAGACCACCAGCTCCATGGACCCCGGCGACATGATGAAGGAGATCCGCAAGGTGCTGGACTCCAACAATTGTGACTACGAGCAGCGAGAGCGCTTCCTGCTGCTCTGCGTCCACGGCGACCCCAACACAGACAGCCTTGTGCAGTGGGAGATGGAGGTGTGCAAGTTGCCCCGCCTCTCCCTCAATGGTGTGCGATTCAAACGCATCTCAGGCACCTCCATAGGCTTCAAGAACATTGCTTCCAAAATCGCAAATGAGCTGAAGCTATGAGGGTGGCTGAACGTTTAAAACGTATGTCTTTTTAACTAAAATGCCTGTTAAGAAAAATGCATACCTCCATTTTTTTTGGAGCGGATTTTTGGTGATTGAGTACAGTGCATCAGCTTTTAGCACGAATGGGCTGTGAGTGGATTGGTGCCAGGGTTGGTGAGTGCAGCGTGAGTGTCTCTCCTCCGTGTTTAGCGTGCAACACCACAGCCCCCATTTAAAAGGTGGGGTACAGCAGGCTCGTTCGGCAAATTGCTGCAGTAATTAATCCATGGCCTTTGGTGACTGAGCGTAGAGTTGGTCCGTGGCTTCAGGTGGGGGGTGTTGTGGTAGCAGAACGCTGGCCCTGTGATGACAGAGTCCCTTGAACTGAGGTGGAGCGACAGATGCGAACTGGCCTCTCCTGGATGACGGGATGTCTGCCATCATTTTGCAGCCAGGGCAGTTGAAGTGGGCAAGTGTGTGTTGAGTCAGTCACCTGTGGAACCTGAACAGATTGTGATTCAGCATTCCCCCCCCCCCAACCGCCCGCCACCTGCCCCCCAAACCATTTTAAGAGAGAGATTGTGCAGCACCTTGGGCTGGGCTGTTTATTCCATTCACGAGCCTTACATAGTTGTGCTGCGATGTGTACTTTTTGATTGGCCACCATGAGCTGAGCTGCTTTTTGCACAGCACCATTGGCATTTCCAGGTGGGGTTTGGTGGTTAGGTTACAACTCTGACAACAAACCTAATCAAGTATGCATGTATTCGCAGAGTCTGTCAGAGTGTTCATCAAGATGGTCTCAGCAGTTTAGCTAGAAGTGGGGCCCTTCCCGGAGACGAATTACCTAGGTTTTACCGGGAGTCGGGGCACATGCTTAGAATGTTGTGATGTGGTACTTGCACCTCTGCCTGCCCACAGGACCAAGGAGTTTGCATTGAAACGAAGGTGCACGTCTGGTGATGCAGGTTGTCGAGCAGGAAGTGGGTTGCAGAGCCCCCGTACTGCGCCGTTTTACTGAACGTTCGCTCAGTATGTTCAGGGGAATTTGTGTTCCATCATGCAGAGCGTGCACTAAAATTGTACAGTATCTCCAATGAATGTGTAGGGTTAGGAAGCCAAGTGACTCACGTCTACTCAGTCCCCCCTCTTGCCCCCCCCCCCCACCCCCCCTTTGTACATATCTGTGTCTTACTGCTTTGCACACCATTAACAATCAAAGAGAATCATTCATAGCAGTGTGAAGTGAGTGAATGTGAGCTGTATGGGTGGAATGTTTTTTTCCAGTGGGCTGTTGATAGAAAGCATGTGGTTGTGCAAGGTGTCATACCCCCCAGGTTACTCCCGTTTACAATTGCTACCTGTAATATGAGAAGTGTTCTTTCACCACATTCTTACTTTCAAGATGAGGAACTATTTCATATTTTATTGACAGGGAGGAAGGAGCGTGTGAGAGTAATGCGTGTGGAGGTGAAATGTTCAGTAGAAATTAGTAAACTGTGTTCTTCAGTTTGATTCTATTGACCGTACAGAGAGCCCTGTAATGCAGGTGGAGAAAAAAATGGGTCTTCTGTTAGATGGGAGCGGCCTCTGCTGCGATTTTGCACGCACCGTTGCGTTTGTTCCTAGTAAAGACGCTGCGTCAGTGAAATGTTTTCGTACGTTTCCACTCCTGACTGACGCTGGGTGAGTGAGCAGTCTCGTGGCTGATGACCAGATGTGCTGCGAGTGTGTCCAGCTCCTTCATTTTTGTCCTGGGTGTGTGCTTCTTCTTGGTCTGGGCATTGAAAGGAGCTTGTGTGATTATTTGCCAGAACAGAACTTGTTTCCTGCACATCAACTCACCAGGGAAGTGGGATAATATGATCATACTGCAGTCCCATTGTTGTAGTGACTAGATTCATATTCCTTTCTTCTTCTTCTTTTTTTCTTTCTTTTCCAGAAACCCGTTCGTTCAGATAGCTTATCAACTTGTTTGTGATTCGGTTTATGACAAATTTGGGTCGTTGTGTATGCACTCAGATCTGTCAGTAAGTTTGTTCTGTGATGTTTTAGGGGGTTGGGTGTAGCATTACGTTTAGCAATTTACACACTTTTATTGAACTTTGAAGTCTTGGTTGTTTATTGCTTAGATTTGAGGGTGTTTACAAATTAATGAGAGCGCTATAATGTATTGTTCATGTATTATTATTTCACGAGACATATGTTTGAAGATGGATGTGTACTTGAGGAAATGAGCAAGTGGATAAAAATCTGTGTGTGAGTGTGTGCACATGTGTGTGTGTGTGTGTGTGTGTGTGTGTGTGTGTGTGTGTGTGTGCATGCTTGCGTTTGGGTGTGGATGCATGCATTTGTGCAAGAAAGAAGATGAGAAGGGGTGTTCGAAGTCTAAAAATTATGTGACTGCCAGTTGAAAATAACTGTATGACAAGTTGGCTCCAACAGAGGTGTACATAAGGGTGGCCAGACATTTGCTGCAATATTTTAATTGTACAGAAAGCACACCAGCCATTTATTGTTTTACAATTCTTTTTGGCTTGAAACTTAAACTGTAGAGATCATTTGCAGTCTTGCTCGATTTCTGTCAGGTTGAGAAGTCTCTGTTGCATTTGATGAAATGTAGTTTCATTATTTTTCATCAGCATATGAAAATCATTTGTATATCTCGTTTGCACCACTTTTTATTTGTGTTTTTTTGTAGTTGTGTCTTCAGATTTTGTTGCCACTTGCCTGGCTTGTGTGTTGTTTGTGTGTGAGTGCAAAGGGTTAACCGTTGAACAATTCATTACTTTATACATTTGAACAGGTGAAAAATATGTGTGTGTACATGCAAGATTTATTTTTCAGTAAATAGGAGAGATGAAAAAAAGAGTGAAACGGGAAAGTAGCTACATGTTGGTATCGTGTGTGTTAGTTGGCTACAGTACAAACAAAAGAAGAAAGCCTAAATGCCAGGCTTTGAATGGTGGATGTGTGCATGGAAGTGTGTTTTTAACAAGAGTGTTTCTGGCTTTGACATAACGTGTATCATTGTATGGTACATGTGTACGTTTTCCACACTTGGCATACAGACAAGATGGTGCCATTTCTGCTATTCATTACTGCCTGTCAGATGGTGATGTTTCTGCCAGTCATGGTTGCCTGTTGTTTCAAAGTTCCTGAGCTGTGCAGTTTTCTTGCCTTTTGACTGCTGAATGTTGAAAAAATATAAATAAAAAAGAGGGAAAACAATGCCACCATCAATAGTAGTCAAGATTAACTGAAAGATGCACCCCCCCCAGACCCCCCTGCACACACACACCCCTTAAAAAAAATTTTGTTACTGAAGGCTGCAGTAGCCCTAGAGTCTGTGTTCTGTGAGAACACCAAAACTGGAAAGAACCAATATTGAAGATCTGTGCTCTTGTTTACGCTGCACTCTCACCTTACTACACAAGCTGGAATGATGTGAAGCAGGTTTGAAGCGTTTTCAGCATGCGACGTGGACGTTATAACAGTAGCTGCCAGTTGGTAATGCTGAAAATGGGCATTGGCAGAGCACTGAGGGCCATACGCCAGCCAGCATTAAATACACGGATCACCTTTAGCAGTTTACTACAGTCTTTCGCTGCAGACTAAAGATTTCATCCCAAAAGCACTTGTGTTAGGGGAGGACAACTAATGAATGTGCCTGTCAGTTTCTCCGAGTTTGGTATTGCTAACGATTATTATTACTACAAGTATTTGTAAGTGTTGTGAAATACTTTATTTGTTGGTACTTCTTGCCTGGAACACAATGGTGGCAGTAAGGAACAGCAGGAATGACATCTCCAACATCATGAACATTGTACCTCCTACCTATGCAGAAAAGACACTTTTGTATCTTGGGAGCCTCATTGTGGTATCAGGGTGCTGCAAGTATTACTTGTGTGTATGACCATGTTTTTTGTTTTTTTTAACAATAATTTTTTAACTCGCAGGGGGGTGGGTGTTGGGGTGGAAGAGAAAAATAGTAAGTCTGTGTTGTGGTCTGTGTTCTGCCAAACATCCTGTGAAAACCCGAGGGCTGTGATTTTTTTTCACATTATGCAATTTCAAACTAAACTGTGGATAGTGGCAGTCCTTGCTCAGTTTTACGCAGTCATACCAGGGTTGTCGGCCTTGACCAAGGTTTACGGTAGCAGTAGTGCAAAACAAGGTGAAGATTGCGCGCAGAAAATGAAGATTGTGCATTACTTGGTACAGAAAATGAAGATTGTGCATTACTTGGTACAGAAAATCTGTCGAGTTTTGCATGATGGTAACATCTCTTTAACCATTTATTTCAGTGAGTTTTGACCTAATTTCTGAGGTCAGATCAGCGTAGGGAATGTGGAACAGAAACGTGTTGTCTGTGTAAGTTCTTGGGTGGTCAGGTTTACACTTGGTGGGTTAATGATTGATCATTGCACATTTGACTGTTAAAGAATACAGAAGAGAACTGTTACAGAGGATTTTGAATGCGAGTCCAATGAGTGAAAAAGAATGCCCTGTTTTTCGAGTCGTCTTTGCAGCATCCAGCTGTTGACTTTGCAAGTTTTGTCCAAGGTTTCATTTTATTGCATGAACATTTTAGACCCTGCTTGTGAAGTAGGATAATAATAATAAAGAAAGTACTACTACTAATTCAAATAAACTTTCCAGGGCCTTTCTTAGTTTCAAGTGATTCACTGTACAGACCAAATGATGACAGTGTCACGGAGTAGCTGCCCTTTTCTTGCTGTGACACAGTGTCTGCCAGGTATTTGGTGAAAATGGTGGCTTGGTCATCGGTATGCGTATACCCTGTAGACGTGTGCCCAGGCTGGTTCATATTGTGGAACTCTTAATTCCGTTCAGCGCAGTCAACATTTCCTCCAGTCTGTTGTTTCTCATCAACTACAAGTGTTATATTTATTGATTACCTTATTCATGCAGATTTGACGTGGTCGGTTGTCGTATGTGTGATAATGGAACTTAGTACTGTATAGAAGCAAACCATGTTGTATTTCTTTCTCTGCTCAGAAGTGAAGCTTGCACTTCCTTCCGTTCAGACATGAACTAAAAAGGTGAAAAAGGTGTGTACATAGGTCCGTAACTTTCATCTTTCTCTCTGTCCCCAGTCTAACAAGAAGTAATGGAACAACATGTGACCCCCACCCTGATGTACATTGTTTTACTTGGTCATGAACTGTTGATGATTTTCTTCTTGTACGCGTCACTGGGTGTGGGCGCTTCGACTCGGTTCGATGGCCACCACTTCTCTCCCCTTGTGATGACATCATGAGCAAAGTTTTAGATGAATGATAGAGAAAAAGTTAAAAAAATTGATACAGATAATGCCAACCCAATAAAAAAAAAAAAGAATGAAAAAGAATCGACTTCTGTTGTCTTGTGGAGAGTTGGGACTTTGTGTCAGGTGTTGGTTGATGTACCTAGAGAATGTGAAAATCCTGAGATTACGATTCTTGTGTGTCAGGTGTTGGTTGATGTACCTAGAGAATGTGAAAATCCTGAGATTGCGATTCTTGTGTGTCAGGTGTTGGTTGATGTACCTAGAGAATGTGAAAGTCCTGAGATTGCGATCTTTTTGTGATGCTGGTTTAGCACTGCCTTGGGATCCTGGACATTGTGCTCTGATGTCTGGACATGTGGCCCCTCACATGGGACCAGACCACTATTGTAACAGTGGGCAGTTGCCAAGAGGTTTACATTTTAATACTAGACGGGGTAGTATTGAGTTTGGTGTGATCTGTTCGCACAAACTGAGAAGATTGAAGCCAGCCATGCAAACAAGAGGTGCCGGCTTTGCACTCCAATACTACCACGGTATGTGTAGACTGGCAGGACTGATCTGCTCTCCAACACTGCACTCAGGTGGAAATTGACGAGGTACAGCGCTGTGCTGAAGGTAAGGAATAACCTGGGTTGCCACATGCTGATCACTCAGAATAAACTTTAAGATTCTTCCAAAACAAAAAGGTCTGAAACAAAGTCAGCTGCTAGCTTTCTGAAGTAAGATCCAAGCACATAGAAAGTTATAAAGATAACATTTTAACAGGATATCACAAAATGTGTGCAGATTTGCCCCTGACTTCCTTTAACGCACTTCAGCACCAGTAACTGAAACTGGATAAAGAGACAGTTGTCATTTGTTTCTTGAAAAAGGGGTTTACCCTGAAAATCTGTGGTGTTTTGTGTTAAAATCTTCTTTTTTTTAACCTTTTGTGTGTTTGGTTCTTCCAAAATGCGCAACCACAACACATGGTGCCAACCCCATTAATGTACAGGCTGGTCTCATCCCTCCCAAGAACAAAGAGAAAATGAGCAGCTGCCTTAGACCTGCACTCTTCAGTCAAACAATGCAGTTTTTTTTTTTATTGGTGCAGTGCCAACCCTTTAATGCTGAGAACATGATGGCTGTGCTCCAAAAATTACAAAGTAACTCGAGCAGAACTGAGGATTTTTTAATGAAATTTATTTGCACACAAATTGGCACCAACTATGCTTGACAAAGCTTGCAGTATACGTAATGTAAAAGTAGGGCGCTGACAACTGATTTGAGCCTGAAGCGCACAGTACAAAAACAATAGGGTGAACAAAATATCTACACAACCTAGGGCACAATTAACCCTACTAATTACATAAACTCACTACTACACTTCATTCAACATCTTTCTCATCACTCCCAATATACACTTATATCCATGTATATACAGCATGAACGGGCTCTCCCATATGTCTGCACCCAGTACTGCTATTCTGGCCCAAACGCCTGTATCCGCATTCACAGGCCCAGAATAATTTTTTGCCCCCCCCCCCCCCCCCCCCCCCAACCATTCAATGTCAATCTCCCCCTGGCCATACACATCTCCCCCAGATACATCCAGCATCGCTTGTCCCTTCCATGCACATCCAGCATGTCATTGTCTCCCATATGCACCTCTAGTGTTGCTCATCTCCCCCCAAACGCTCTTCCAATGTCGCTATTCTCACTTCCCCAACAGGCAGTCAGTGCCACCGGTCTCTCCTACCTGTCCTATACATACGTCTCTCTCTCTTACAAAACCTGTGTCCAGTGTCTTCAGCATCCTGCTCTTCTGGGCAAAGGTGGCCACCAAAGTTGCACTTTTGATAATTCCAATTCAGCACAGGCTGGGTTGTATTACATACAAAAAAAAAAAATAAAAAAAAAAATACACTCATAATAATGAATGACTTGCCTTAAACAACTCTCGTGGTACAAAGGCACCAACCATTCTTAGTCCCTCACTCAAATAACGAACAGTACCAGAACCCTTTTTGTTCGCACCACCACCGACTGGAACCACCTCAGTGATGACCAGGTGAAGGCCCCAGTGCTCCAGGACTTCAAATGAGGAATCATCATCCCAAGCACCATCTAATCCGCATGTGCATTTATACCCGAAGTTGGGTCCGGCGACGTACAAGATCAAGACCAAGAAGGGCTTATCTGGGTATGCAATAAACCACAACAAAATAAAACCCATCAGCGGACTGTTAGGGTCAGACTGTCCTGTCAGAAATCTGAAGCAGAACGAGGCCCAGAGTGCCTGTGCAGAATTGACACACAAGGGAGCTAATTAGGGTTTGAAATGTGTAACACAAGTACAACAACAAAGACCTGAGTTGCTTACGGTAACTCTCTGGTGGAGTTTATGCACCTTGTATTTACACGCATGCCAAGTGAGAGTTACCATAGGCAACTCGGGTCTTTGTTGTACTTGTGTGACGTATTTCGAACCCTAATTAACTCCCTTGTGGGTTTATCCCTGTCAGAACCTTGCTGATGCTGGACACAGTAACTCACCACACGCACAAAAACAAATGGAGCAAATCGTCAATGCAACGGGATGGCAAGGGTGGACTTGTCAGGTGGTTATGGCAGACATCTCTTTCCACAACAGGAAGTGAACGTATAGATAATCCACCTTTAAAATGCAGCTGATGGGGGACAGGCCAGGAAAAGGACGTGGAGGGAGTCCTCACGAGTTGGAAGAGCCCAAGTTGCGTATCACAGAGGTGGCTGGAGCCTGAAGCACCTTGCGGGAGATTCTGATGCGACCGCTGACGGGGTCACGGCCAAAGTACTTGACCGTGATCTCCTGGCCAGCCTCCAGGTTCAGGGCGCTGGGGTGTTGCACCTGCAAGAGACCGGCTCATTTCAGTCTAGACCAATAGGGGTGGCGGACAGCATGATGGAAACTGGACCGGCTCACTTCAGTCTAGACCAATAGGGGTGGAGGACAGCATGATGGAAACTGGAAAGGCTCATTTCCATCAAGACCAATAGGGGTGGCGGACAGCATGATGGAAACTGGACCGGCTCATTTCAGTCTAGACCAATAGGGTTGGCGGACAGCATGATGGAAACTGGACCGGTTCATTTCAGTCTAGACCAATAGGGGTGGCGAACAGCATGATGGAAACTGGACCGGTTCATTTCCGTCGAGACCAATAGGGGTGGCGGACAGCATGACGAAAACTGGACCGGCTCATTTCCATCTAGACCAATAGGGGTGGCGGACAGCATGAGGAAACTGGACCGATTCATTTCCATCTAGACCAATAGGGGTGGCGGACAGCATGATGGAAGCTGGACCGGTTCATTTCCGTCGAGACCAATAGGGGTGGTGGACAGCATGATGGAAACTGGACCGGCTCATTTCCATCTAGACCAATATGGTGGACAACATGTTGGAAACTGAACCAGTTCATTTCAGTCTAGACCAATAGGGGTGGTGGAGAGCATGATGGAAACAAGTCAAGTCACCTCTGGTTCTCAATAAGCATTCAGGATAAGAGAAGTACAGTCCCCTGCAAGAATGCCCACAGCAGTGACCACTGCATCAACAGAAGCAAATAAGAGCAGGAGATGGAGACGACAAAGGCTGGGATTAAGCAATGATCCACAAGAGGAATTGTAACCACTAGTTTCAGACTGCATGTGCTATCCTGTCTCTGTGGTGACAAACATTGGGCACTGTTATACCTGTGGTGTTGGTTAAGAGATCAAAGCAACACTCTAAAAGACAGCAGCAGCTGCAATGCCAAAACCTGCACGGTTCACCTGTGCAGGAAAATAAGAGTTTGAATGCATACACAGAGAAAATCACAGCTATGACTAGAACTTATCAGATCTGCAACATGTTCATCCTAGGCAATGGGCCAGATCTGCAACATGTTCATCCTAGGCAATGGGTCAGATCTGCGATATGTTCATCCTAGGCAACAGGCTAGATCTGCAACATGTTCATCCTAGGCAATGGGTCAGATCTGCCATATGTTCATCCTAGGCAATGGGCCAGATCTGCAACACGTTCATCCTAGGCAATGGGTCAGATCTGCAACACATTCATCCTAGGCAATGGGTCAGATCTGCCATATGTTCATCCTAGGCAATGGACCAGATCTGCAACACGTTCATCCTAGGCAATGGGTCAGATCTGCAATATGTTCATCCTAGGCAACGGGTCAGATCTGCAACATGTTCATCCTAGGCAATGGGTCAGATCTGCAACATGTTCATCCTAGGCAACAGGGGCAGATCTGCAACATGCTCATCCTAGGCAACGGGCCAGATCTGCAACATGTTCATCCTAGGCAACAGGGGCAGATTTGCAACATGTTCATCCAAGGCAACAGGTCGGTTCTGCAACATGTTCATCCTAGGCAACGGGTCAAATCTGCAACATGTTCATCCTAGGCAATGGGTCAGACCTGCCACATGGTCATCCTAGGCAACGGGTCAAATCTGCAACATGTTAATCCTAGGCAACGGGTCATGCTTAGACTGCAGAAGACGTTACCTTGCGCTGGTCCAGCTGTGAGTTGTGCAACAGGACTGGCTGTAGTTTGGGATGAAGCTCCACCATCACCCCCATATCCCTGTCAACAAATCAACAAATGCACAGTACCGTCAACAGCTGGTCAGTGACGTGACTTGAAGAATACAGCTCGCATGATGCTAACATTACCACCCTCACAGACATCCGATCCCTGTCAGCTAATCAACAAAACAGTGCTAGGCTTGGCAATAATATAATAATAGGGAACTTATAGAGCGCTTTCGGAATCTCAAAGCGCTTTACAACTTTAAAAAAAAATACAATGCACAAATACCCATAATGATACAAATCAATAGTACACAAGTGTACAAACCATACAAAAAATTAACAAACATCTTTATGCAAAACCTGGCAAAAACACATGCACACAAAATCTCACGCGCGCGCACACACACACACACACACAGAGGATCGCAATAGAATAAAATTAAAATAAAATAACTTGAATCTCATCATCTCTCCCTCCCCCCTCATCCCACAACAAATTAAATCAAGACTGTCTAACCACTCTTGCCTGGTTTGTTTTATGACATACTTTAAGGATGCACTTTAGGAAGGACTCACCTGATCTCTGTAATCTTGCCTTTGTATATAGCACCAAACTCCAGTTCAGGTTCCTTCTAGAAAGATAGAGAAAAAAGTATTTTGTGAATATGCACATGTATGCAATTCCATGATTAAAACCAACTAATTCTGATTCATTCACACAAATCTGTCTCAAAAGAGGTACTTGGGGACTAAAATCCCAGGGGCTTGGATGAGAGAGAAAGCCTCTGCCTAATGCTGCCCTGTTGTCTCTACCTAAAGCTGCACTGTTGTCTCTACCTAATGCTGCACTGTTGTCTCTACCTAAAGCTGCACTGTTGTCTCTACCTAATGCTGCACTGTTGTCTCTACCTAAAGCTGCCCTGTTGTCTCTACCTAAAGCTGCACTGTTGTCTCTACCTAATGCTGCACTGTTGTCTCTACCTAAAGCTGCACTGTTGCCTCTATCTAATGCTGCACTGTTGTCTCTACCTAAAGCTGCACTGTTGCCTCTATCTAACACTGCACTGTTGCCTCTACTTAATGCTGCACTGTTGCCTCTACTTAGTGCTGCACTACTGCTTCTACCTAATGCTGCCTCTATCTAACACCTCATTCTTACTGATAGGAAGAGATGGGAATAATTTCTGAAGCTGTTGTCCATTAGCCACAGTTGTTACATACAGCTGAACTGAAGCTGAATCAAATCCACTTAACAGATGTGACATTTCCACACTTTCTTCCACAGTTAATGTTACCCTACCCCCTTGAACAGAAATGGAAAATAGGACATTTTCCATTTACCTCATCAGTCAGAAATTCTTCAATCATCTCGCGTGCTTCATCCATGGCATCTGCATTGGGGGCAAACAGCTGGAAACTGACATCATCCACGGGCGTTACTGTGACACCTGTCAACACGTCACCAAGCACGTACAATTTATAACCTGCAAACAGAGCTCAGAAGCTGTGCGGAAGTCGAGGTGGCCGCCTGGGCTCTTGTCCCTAATAAGCCTACAGTTTCTGTGGACATAAAGCAACAACAACCTGAGAAGAAGAAAAGAAAAAAGAAAAGAAAAAAAATAGTACCAAGCAAGAGTATTGATGTTCACAATGAAAACAGGTCACAATACAGTACCACCACCCAAAAACAAAAACAAAACACAACTTTGACTTATACAGAACAGAGATTTTGCCCCTCCACCGAAACACCGCATGGCAGAACTGCTGGTGGGCCCCCCTAGCCAGTGCACTCAAATGGTCGGTTGAATGATGTTCAACGCTGCATAAAATGGCAGAAGCTGATGACAAGATTGAAATGCACAGGTAATCTACCTGTGTGATGCTCTGGCAAAAAATGGTAAACAACACAGCGCGCTTGCTTAGCTTGCTATTACTGTCATAATTTTGTTGATGACTTTTTTTGTTTTGGGGGGCTGCTGCTTGTAGTCCAGAGTTGACCACCAGGTTATAAGGAACCGTTAAAAGTAACAACAAAAACAACAACAAAAATCAACAAGAAGAAACAGAAAGCCACTTCTGTGACAGCCATTATATGTATCCTTGATCAGAGATGTACTTCTGATCAAGCAAAAAACATAGCCATAATATGTATCCTTGATCAGAGATGTACTTCTGATCAAGCAAAAAACACAGCCATTATATGTATCCTTGATCAGAGATGTACTTCTGATCAAGCAAAAAAAAACAGCCATTATATGTATCCTTGATCAGAGATGTACTTCTGATCAAGCAAAAAACACAGCCATTATATGTATCCTTGATCAGAGATGTACTTCTGATCAAGCAAAAAACACAGCCATTATATGTATCCTTGAACAGAGATGTACTTCTGATCAAGCAAAAAACACAGCCATTATATGTATCCTTGAACAGAGATGTACTTCTGATCAAGCAAAAAACACAGCCATTATATGTATCCTTGAACAGAGATGTACTTCTGATCAAGCAAAAAACACAGCCATTATATGTATCCTTGAACAGAGATGTACTTCTGATCAAGCAAAAAACACAGCCATTATATGCATCCTTGAACAGAGATGTACTTCTGATCAAGCAAAAAACATCTTCCGTGCACTCCATCACCCCCCCCCCCCCCCCCCCCAAAAGACATGCTAATGAGTGAGAGAAGTACATTTACCAGAAAACTGTGAATAGTAAAAAATAAAACATAAAACAATTAACAGAAAAGCCATTCAACTTTCCACAGAGGAAGCTCCTGAAGGAGTCCTGAGATTCTAATGTGTGGTTTACAGGATGTTATAATCCAGCCACAAACTCCTGTGGGGGTCCTGAGATAACACTGTGTGGTTTACAGGATGTTATAATCCAGCCACAAACTCCTGTGGGGGTCCTGAGATAACACTGTGTGGTTTACAGGATGTTGTAATCCAGTCACAAACTCCTGTGGGGGTGCTGAGATAACACTGTGGTTTACAGGATGTTATAATCCAGCCACAAACCCCTGTGGGGGTCCTGAGATAACACTGTGTGGTTTACAGGATGTTATAATCCAGCCACAAACCCCTGTGGGGGTCCTGAGATAACATTGTGTGGTTTACAGGATGTTATAACGCAGTCACATTGTGGTAGGACACACAAAGCAGCCTGTGTCACTGACTGTTGCCACAGCTCTGCATTGTGGTAGGACACACTCAAATCCCTTCTTCAAAAGCAGCCTGTGTAACTGACTTGTGTGGTAGGACACACTCAGATCCCTTCTTCAAAAGCAGCCTGTGTAACTGACTTGTGTGGTAGGACACACTCAAATCCCTTCTTCAAAAGCAGCCTGTGTAACTGACTGTGTGGTAGGACACACTCAAATCCCTTCTTCAAAAGCAGCCTGTGTAACTGACTTGTGTGGTAGGACACACTCAGATCCCTTCTTCAAAAGCAGCCTGTGTAACTGACTTGTGTGGTAGGACACACTCAAATCCCTTGCTCAAAAGCAGCCTGTGTAACTGACTTGTGTGGTAGGACACACTCAGATCCCTTGCTCAAAAGCAGCCTGTGTAACTGACTTGTGTGGTAGGACACACTCAGATCCCTTCTTCAAAAGCAGCCTGTGTAACTGACTTGTGTGGTAGGACACACTCAGATCCCTTCTTCAAAAGCAGCCTGTGTAACTGACTTGTGTGGTAGGACACACTCAAATCCCTTCTTCAAAAGCAGCCTGTGTAACTGACTTGTGTGGTAGGACACACTCAGATCCCTTCTTCAAAAGCAGCCTGTGTAACTGACTTGTGGTAGGACACACTCAAATCCCTTGCTCAAAAGCAGCCTGTGTAACTGACTTGTGTGGTAGGACACACTCAGATCCCTTCTTCAAAAGCAGCCTGTGTAACTGACTTGTGTGGTAGGACACACTCAGATCCCTTCTTCAAAAGCAGCCTGTGTAACTGACTTGTGTGGTAGGACACACTCAGATCCCTTCTTCAAAAGCAGCCTGTGTAACTGACTTGTGGTAGGACACACTCAAATCCCTTCTCAAAAGCAGCCTGTGTAACTGACTTGTGTGGTAGGACACACTCAGATCCCTTCTCAAAAGCAGCCTGTGTAACTGACTTGTGTGGTAGGACACACTCAGATCCCTTCTTCAAAAGCAGCCTGTGTAACTGACTTGTGTGGTAGGACACACTCAGATCCCTTCTTCAAAAGCAGCCTGTGTAACTGACTTGTGTGGTAGGACACACTCAAATCCCTTCTTCAAAAGCAGCCTGTGTCATAGCTTGTTGCCATAGCTTGCATTACTATAGGACACACTCAAATCCCCTGCTCAAAAGCAGCCTGTGTCACTGCATGTTCGGGTCGACATCTGAGGACATTGAGCCCCACATCATCATGCTTGTTGCCACAGCCTGCATTACGGTAGGACACACTCACCTGCTTCACTGCGCAGCCTCCTCAGGTTGCGGCCGCCAACACCGAAGAATTTGGATCGGTCTTGGGGTTTGATGTCCAGCTTTTCTGCAACACAGGTTAGCAATGAAAACAGAATGATGATTGCATCTCTGGAATCAGAGTTTGAAATCACTAAACTGCAGTCTGTCCAAAATGTTGACCGAAAGGATGTAGGTAGTGCAGACTAGATTTTGTTGTTAATGTACAGGCAGAGACCAAGTAAGGAATGGGTTCTTAATGTCTGGTCAACCAGGTAGACCACATCAAGGTGACAATGGACATGAAGAATACCCAAGTCAACCATTGCCCTGTGTGCGTGTGCGTGCATGTGTGTGTGTGTGTGTGTGTGTGTGTGGTGTGTGTGTGAATGCACAAGTGCGTGTGTGCAGCATATGTGTCCATGTATGCGTGTGTGCATGTATGCAGCATATGTATACATGTGTGTGTGAGTACTCATCAGTCACCAAGTCAGTGCTGGGAGAGTGTCTAGCCACTCAAGCACTTTCAAAATACGGAAAAGTGTTGAGAAGTTTTCACAGCCACACCTACAGCCTAAAACTGTTCACAGGAAGCAACATGAGCAACAACAAACTACACCCGAAAGCCTGTCAAGACTCACATGTGAACAATGCAACACATGCAAATGCAACATATCTTAGCAGTGTCTGATGCAAGTCTTCTCACCTATGAGGGGACCGCAGGACTTGACGCTGTCCCTTGGTTTGGGCAGCGTCTCCTCCATGATGTCCAGGATGTCATTCTTGGCCACTGTAGGAAAGGACCAATGGATACAGGTTAGGTTGCAGGGCTGACAACAATCAAAAAGGACTATGGAAGGATGAGCAAGACTAATCCTGCTAGATTTCTGAAAGAGAGGAAGACTAATCCTGCTAGATTTCTGAAAGAGAGGAAAACTAATCCTGCTAGATTTCTGATAGAGGAAGACTAATCCTGCTAGAGTTCTGAGAGAGAGGAAGACTAATCCTGCTAAATTTCTGAGAGAGAGAGAGAGAGAGAGGGGAGAAGACTAATCCTGCTAGATTTCTGAGAGAGAGAGAGAGGGGGGGGAAGATAATCCGCAGACTGAGAGAGAAGGGGAGAGAGAAGAGAAAAGAGAAGAGAGAGAGAGAGAGAGAGAGAGAGAGAGAGAGAGAGAGAGAGAGAGAGAGAGAGAGAGAGAGATAATCCTGTAGATTTCTGAGAGAGAGAAGAAGAGAGAGGAGAGAGGAGAGAGAGGAGAGAGAGAGAGAGAATGAGATTGAGGAGAGAGGAAAAGAGGAAGAACTAACCTGCTAGATTTCTGAGAGAGAGGAAGGCTACCCTGCTAGATTTCTGAGAGAAGCAAGGCTAACCCTGTGATTTCTAAGAAAGACAAGGCTAACCTGTTAGATTTCTGAGAGACAAGGCTAACCCTGTCAGATTTTTGAGAGAGAGCACAAGGCTAACACTGTCCGATTTCTAAGAAAGAACAACTGGCTAGCCCTGTTAGATTTCTAAGAGAGATCATGGCTAGCCCTGCTTGCTTTCTAAAATAGCACAAGGCTAACCCTGTTAGATTTCTAAAACAGCACAAGGCTAACCCTGTTAGATTTCTAAGAGTAAGCACAAGGCTACTAGCCCTGTTAGATTACTAAGACAGCACTGGGCTAGCCCTGTTGTAGATTTCTAAGACAGCACTGGGCTAGCCCTGTTGTAGATTTCTAAGAGACAGCACAAGATACGTCCTGCTAGCTGTCCAAGACAGGAAGGCTAGCCCTGTTGGAGTTCTAAGACAGCATTGGGCTAGCCCTGTTACAGATTTCTAAGAGACAGCACAAGATAAGCCCTGCTAGCTGTCCAAGACAGGAAGGCTAGCCCTGTTAGAGTTCTAAGACAGCATTGGGCTAGCCCTGTTACAGATTTCTAAGAGACAGCACAAGATAAGCCCTGCTAGCTGTCCAAGACAGGAAGGCTAGCCCTGTTAGAGTTCTAAGACAGCATTGGGCTAGCCCTGTTACAGATTTCTAAGAGACAGCACAAGATAAGCCCTGCTAGCTGTCCAAGACAGAGGAAGGCTAGCCCTGTTAGAGTTCTAAGACAGCATGGCTAAGCCCCATGAGAGAAGGGAGGAGAAAGAGTTGACCCACCAAACCCTTGCTCTAAAGCTTTGGAGACAATTTCCAGCGGCACCCCAGGCAGCTTGAAATCCACCTGCAGCGCTGTGATGCCAGTCCTGGTTCCAGCCATCTTGAAGTCCATGTCCCCCATGTAGTCCTCTATACCCTGAAACCACAGAGCCTTTTGAAACTTTGAAATCTCTTGTCCTTTATACCCTGAAACCACAGAGCCTTTTGAAACTTTGAAATCTCTTGTCCTCTATACCCTGAGACCACAGAGCCTCTTTTTTTGCCAACCCCTTTTTTTTTTTTATTCAAACAAATTTCCCCCCATCCCCAAACCAACCCCCAAACAAACCCCCCCCAAACCAAAATTTAAAGGCCCCCCATCCCCAACCATGTCCCTCCATGTAAAGTCCTTTTTACCCTGAAACCACACAGCCTCTTGAAAGTTTGAGGTCTCCTGTCCCCCCCCCCCCCCCCGCCATGCATCTTTTATGCCCATGTGCATTAACGTCATGTACACGCAGTCCCATTCATCCGTGTCCTCCATGTAGTCCTCTGCATTCTAAAATCACATGCACTTTCAGTTTGTACATATACGTAACTGAAGTTAACATGTCATGCTAAATGTGCAGTACTTTGTGGATACAAACCTATAGATACAATATATACAGGACAGTAAAAGCTTTGATTAAAAAAAATCTGACATGCTTCAGCATCATTGTTTATATATATATATATATATATATGTAGTGTTCATAGAAATATATATGTAGTTATACATGCTGACATGTTATATAGCAATGACATATTGGTACAAACATCATCATTGAAACACAAAAAAAGCAACAGGAGTTAACAATAAAATGAAAAGAGAGGGGATGGTGGGAGAGAGAGAGAGATGTGTGGGTGGGTGGGGGAAGGAAAGAGACACAGAGAGAAACTAGACAGAAGAAGAGAAGGTGAGAGAAAGAAAACACAAACAAGCACATACAGACAAACAACATAAAAAACCATGCACCAACACAGACAACCACACACACACCAACACAAACAAACAAGCATACACACCAACACAAACAAACAAGCATACACACACACACAAACAAACAAGCATACACACACACACCAACACAAACAAACAAGCATACACACACCAACACAAACAAACAAGCATACACACCAACACAAACAAACAAGCATACACACACACACCAACACAAACAAACAAGCACACACAACACACCAACACAAACAAACAAGCATACACACACCAACACACAAAAAACACACACACAACACAAACAAACAAGCATGCACACCAACACAAACAAACAAGCATACACACACACACCAACACAAACAAACAAGCATGCACACCAACACAAACAAACAAGCATACACACACCAACCCAAACAAACAACACACACAGCACACACCAGCACAAACTTCAGCTCTACTCACCAAAAGATCAGTGAGAATTTTGTAGTCAGTAACCTCCCCTGTGTCTGCGTCAGTGCGTGTCACTAAACCAATGGCAACACCAGCAGCAGCCTCCTTGACCTTGACCCCGGCATCCATCAAGGCCAGACTGCCCCCACACACTGAGGCCATGGATGACGACCCTGAAATGTTCAATTTACACTGACAGGTCAGCGGATGATGACCCTGAATGTTCAATTTACACTGACAGGTCAGCGGATGATGACCCTGAATGTTCAATTTACTCTGACAGGTCAGCAGATGATGACCCTGAATATTCAATTTACACTGACAGGTCTGTTGGTGCTGACCCTGAATGTTCAATTTACACTGACAGATCAGCGGATGATGACCCTGAAACGTTCAATTTACTCTGACAGGTCAGTTGATGGTGACCCTGAATGTTCAATTTACACTTGTAGGTCAGTTGATGATGACCCTAAATGTTAAATTTACACTAACAGGTCAGTTGATGATGACCCTGAATGTTCAATTTACACTTGTAGGTCAGTTGATGATGATGCTGAATGTTCAATTTACACTCCTAGGGCAGTTGATGATGACCCTAAATGTTCATCATCAACTGACCTAGAGTGTAAATTGAAGTAAGTAAGTAAGTAAGTAAGTAAAACACTAACTTATTTACTTACTTCAATTTACACTCATAGGCCAGTTGATGATGACCAAAAATGTTCAATTTACACCTTTACGTCAGTTGATGATAACTCTTTAACATTTAACTAACACTTATACAGTTGAATGACAAGGCAACGATGACCTGAAACCTTCAACCTGCAGGTCAGTCGATCATGACCCTGAAAATGAAATATTAAACTAACATTAATTTTGTGGGTCAACTGATAATGACCTTGAAACGTTCAACTCGCATGTGTAGGTCAGTTGAGGATGAACCTCAAGCATTCAAGTGACCCTTGTAGCCAACTGATGATGATTCTGAATCATTCCACTCACACTGTTGGTCTGTGGACGATGACCCTAAGACAGTGAACAAGCACCTGTAGGTCAACTGATGTTGATTCTGAATCATTCCACTCACACTCGTTGGTCTATGGATGATGACCCAAAGACAGTGAACAAGCACCAGTAGGTCAACTGATGATGATTCTGAATCATTCCACTCACACTCGTTGGTCTATGGATGATGACCCAAAGACAGCGAACAAGCACCAGTAGGTCAACTGATGATGATTCTGAATCATTCCACTCACACTCGTTGGTCTATGGATGATGACCCAAAGACAGCAAACAAGCACCAGTAGGTCAACTGATGATGATTCTGAATCATTCCACTCACACTCGTTGGTCTATGGATGATGACCCAAAGACAGAACAAGCACCATAGGTCAACTGATGATGATTCTGAATCATTCACTCACACTCGTTGGTCTATGGAGATGACCCAAAGACAGCAAACAAGCACCTTGGTCAACTGATATGATTCTGAATCATTCAACTCACACTCGTTGGTCTATGGATTGGATAATGACCCAAAGACAGTGAACAAGCACCTTTAGGTCAATGGATGATGGCCTGGTAACTCAATTTATGATGACAAGCAATGATTAGTTGGTCAGTTGAGAATAAACCTCAAACATTCAACTGACATTTGTAGTCAACATCATCAGATGCTTTTGAATTATTCAACACACACTTGTAGGTCAATTGATGATGGCCTTGTAATTCAGCATAGGATGGTGTGCAACAATTATACAAGTTAGTTCTTGGATTCATAATAATAATTCAAGTATTTATACAAATACTCTCTTGTCCAGGACAATTCGAACCACATATATGCACACATGCACATGCACACGCACGCACACACACACACACACACACCTACATGCACGCACGCACATGCACACACACACACACACACACACACACACACACACGCATGTACACACACGCGCACACACACACACACACTCAAGTATACTGACCATACATAACTCAATTTACAGCCATCTTAAACAGGTAGTAAACAGCAACTTGAGGTGGAGGAGAAAGACAGCAGTAAAGAGAGGAAACAAGGCAGGTCTACTGTTTTGGACAAAGATTCTGATGTCCGGTCAACCATACAGAGTCATCTCAGGAAAGCATAATTACACAAGACAACCAATCAAACCAAACAAACCAATGAACAAGCAGCAGTGCAAAAAGGAACGAGAAGCTCCTTACCATTAGACTCAAGGACTTCAGACGTCAGACGGATGGTGAACGGGCAATTGCTGGGAACAACAGCCTTTAACCCTTTCTCTGCTAGAGCTCCTGTCAACAGACAGCGCGCACACACACAAAAATCATTCCTGTCACAACTTTAACTTCTGAAACTAAGAAAATAAATGACAAGAGGTCTTTCAGCTAGGCTATGGGTTTTTGGTTGAGTACAAAGACAGTGACTGCAGAGGAACAAGGTTGTTAAATTATCACACACCTAAGCGAGAAACAAAGGTGCATGTCATTAAATTATCACACACCTAAACAAGAAATAACAGGGGATGTTGTTAAATTATCACATACCTAAGCAAGAAATAACAGGGGATGTTGTTAAATTATCACACACCTAAGCAAGAAATAACAGGGGATGTTGTTAAATTATCACATACCTAAGCAAGAAATAACAGGGGATGTTGTTAAATTATCACACCTAAACAAGAAATAACAGGGGAGTGTTAAATTATCACAACCTAAGCAAGAAATAACAGGGGATGTTGTTAAATTATCACACAGCTAAGCAAGAAATAACAGGGGATGTTGTTAAATTATCACACACCTAAGCAAGAAACAAAGGTGATGTCATTAAATTATCACACACCTAAACAAGAAATAACAGGGGATGTTGTTAAATTATCACACACCTAAGCAAGAAACAAAGGTGAATGTCATTAAATTATCACATACCTAAGCAAGAAATAACAGGGGATGTTGTTAAATTATCACACACCTAAGCAAGAAATAACAGGGGATGTTGTTAAATTATCACACACCTAAGCAAGAAACAAAGATGAATGTCATTAAATTATCACATACCTAAACAAGAAATAACAGGGGATGTTGTTAAATTATCACACACCTAAGCAAGAAACAACGGGGAATGTTGTTAAATTATCACACACCTAAGCAAGAAACAATGGGGAATGTTGTTAAATTATCACATACCTAAGCAAGAAACAACGGGGAATATTGTTAAATTATCACACACCTAAGCAAGAAACAACGGGGAATGTTGTTAAATTATCACATACATAAGCAAGAAATAACAGGGGATGTATTGTGCCTCAAGGGAAGCAAGACATGATCACAACCAAAGGTAAAATCCATTTACTCAAAACCACATGGCTAAGGCTAAAGCAAGCACACACACACAAACACTGGGACACACACACACACATACATACACACTGGGACACAGACACATACACAAACACACACAAACAAACACACACACACACACAAAGGGGCGGGGGGTGGGGGCAGATTAAGCTAGTGGCTGGCAATCCTACATCCCAACAATCAGGACCTGCACCGACCATGGCCGAATTCTCTCCTGCCAATAGCCCCTGGTCTGCCTGTCTCGTTGGTTGCATACGGTGGAAACTGAAGAAGAAAAACGAAACAGACAAAGGTAAAATACTCACTGAACCAAGAGAAAGTATGGTAAAAAAAACTCATCACATTCAAAACAAAGGTATTTTCTGCAGAGAAAAACAAACAAACAAATGAAAATGTATCTGAGCAAATGAATACTGGTGCTGTGGATAAGAGGTTTCAAACAAGATGAAGAACATCAACTGATTCCGAAAATACTGCTGACAGCTGATTCAAATGAAATACTAACCTCATAATGGAGCATGAAGTTCTTTTCTTTGATGTTTCTGAAAGACACAGTATTAAGAAATCAAATCACAAGTATAATATGCATGTGAGCATAACACAAAAAACAGCTGATATCCCCTGAAAGCATATATGTAGTTTTATTTCTCAGATTTATTTTACAGGCACACTGAAAAACTGCTCAGTGTTAAAACGGAAAAAACAAAGACTCTGCTCAGTGTTAAAATTAAAATATATAAAAAAGACTAAGGACAAACATCACGATGGCAACCCAAACATTTAGAATATACATAAAAAAGAAGCATTAAGATTATTATTTTTAAATAAGGACAAAGTAAAAACAACCCCAAAACAAAAACAAAAAACAACAACAACAAAAACAACAACAAACATAAACTGGCTTCCAATAACATAAGAACAGATGAGACATTTTTCTGTCCATGTTATGAACAAGAAATTTAACTTGATATGATAGTCAGTCAGTCAGAACTATGAGCAGGCATATACCCACATACACATTTTCACACACACACACACACACACACACACAACAACACACACACACACCACACACACACACAATTGCACACACACACAGTGTAAATTGTTATTCAGTCATTTATTCCAACCCTTCAAGACAGCAAAAGCTGGGAAAGGCTGACCCTGTGGTGAGCGTCAATTGGTATTCAGTCATTCAGTCCAACCCTTCAAACAGCAAAAGCTGGGAAAAACTGACCCTGTGGCGAGCGAGATAGGATCCATCCTGGCAGCAGCCTCAGGACTGTCAAACGTCACTGTGCACAAAACCTGCCACAGAAGCAAGCAGGCCATGATGATGATGATGATGATGATGACATGATGATGATGATGACAATGATGATGACGATGATGACGACAATGATGATGATGACAATGATGATGATGATGACTGTAGACTTGTAGAATGCTCAGTATCGATACATCCTTATATATACACAGGTCATGCTCACGGTGCAGCAGTGTTGTCAAAGAGACACAACAGAAAGAAGCAAAACCCAACGGAGACAGAAAAAATAAAACAGAAATTAAACTTGGAGGGGGAAAGGGGGCGTCAGTCAATGCAGCAATTCAGCTGAGAACATACCCGTTTTAAGGCGTCTGCCAAAGACTGTTAATAATAATAATAGTGGAGTCTTAAAGCACCCTTTCTTGAATGAGCCCTTGGCATGCACATTTCATACTCAAGTTTAAAAAAAAAAGATAATTCTTTTGATCTGTGGGAGAGCATTCCAGAGCCTTAGTCCAGAACTGGAGAAGGCCCTGAGGCCCAATTTGTTTCTTCATGTGCCTTCCATTGAACCACACTTGGAACGCCTTCTATTGTTCACTACATTCTCAGTTCTTTTCCATATATATAATTTACCGTGATATAGCCTTTAAGGTAGACTGGGCATTACAATTATTGTATATATAAAAGTTAAAACTGGTGTTCTCAGTTTACCTGCTAACTCTCTCTGCACTGCTGACTTCTCTTGCTTCTTGTGGAGTTTTTTGCCTTCTTTCTTAAAAAAACCCAACGTCGCTCATCCATGAAGGCAAAAGAGAGAGAGAAACAAGTGCCCACATTGAATTTTTATTGTGTTTATTTTTTACCTGTGTCTGTCCCCGCTGAAACAAGGCAGAGCCGTGAAGGGGCTTGAAAATGTCCACCTGGCAGTTGATGTCTCGTAACTGTTGTAAACTGCGACCATCGCACCTGTTGGAAACAAACCAGACTGTCCAACTTGCGCCCTAAGGATACTGGACACTCTGAGCACACATGAGCATACTGGACAATATGAGCACACATATGGACACTGGATAATATGAGCACATATATGGACACTGGATAATATGAGCACATATAAGGATACTGGACACTATGAGCACACATAAGGATACTGGACACTGTCCAACTTGCACCCTAAGGATACTGGACACTATGAGCGCACATGAGGATACTGGACAATATGAGCACACATAAGGATACTGGACAATATGAGCGCACATAAGGATACTGGACAATATGAACACACATAAGGATACTGGACATATGAGCACACTGGACAATATGGACACTGGACAATATGAGCACACACAAGGATACTGGACAATATGAGCACATACAAGAATACTGGACAATATGAGCACATACAAGGATAATGGACATTATGAGCAAGGATACTGGACAATATGAGCATACATAAGGATATTGGACATATGAGCACACTGGACAATATGGACACTGGACAATATGAGCGCACATAAGGACACTGGACAATATGAGCACACATAAGCATATTGGACAATATGAGCACACTGGACAATATGGACACTGGACAATATAAGCACATACAAGGATACTGGACAATATGAGCACATACAAGAATACTGGACAATATGAGCACATACAAGGATACTGGACAATATGAGCAAGGATACTGGACAATATGAGCAACACAAGGATACTGGACAATATGAGCACATACAAGGATACTGGACATTATGAGCAAGGATACTGGACAATATGAGCAACACAAGGATACTGGACAATATGAGTACACATATGGACACTGGACAAGATGAGCACACATTAGGATACTGAGGAAGATGAGGATACTGATGCAGCTGTGCACAGGCACCTTCTTTTCCAGTTTCATTTTCAAACAATGTCACTATGCCACAATCCCACTTGGACACAAGTAAGTAAATTGGTGTTTTACGCCCAGTCAACCAGTGCGGTTATATCAGGGCAAACTTGGACACAAAAATATAACAAATAATAATAACAGATCATTCTTAAAAAGATAGTCTTACAAACATGTACCCAAAACAGCTCAGGAAACAAGGCATGAAAGTTAACTAAAAAAAATTGATCATTCTTACAAAGACATTCTTAAAAACATGTGCTCAAAAGGACACAGGAAACAAAAACGAGAAAGTTAACTAAAAAATAAAATTTCTTGCAATAAAGACAAATCCTAAGGAAGCTGTTACTAAAACAAAACAACAACAATAAAACATGTATCTATAAAATGACCTCCGTTCTTCATCCAGAATGAGGCTGCGGAAGACTTCCTTGGCCACGCTGCTGAAGCACTCATTCATCAGGCCTGGGTCACTGGCAGGGAAACTCTCTAGAAATTCAAACCATGAAACAAGTCAGAGGCCTGTGCGTTTTGCCTACACTGATGATGACTTGGACAACGACCAAAATGGAGCTCGGAAAAAGAAAAGAAAAAATGCCCCACTGAAACAGCAAGAATGACCATGCACCAGTCAAATGTACGAAGTTTTTTTTTTTTATAGCTGAAGCCCCTCAAAACTAACAAATGTACCACAGTTTTGAGCTGAAGCCCATCAAAACTAATAAATGTATCTGTTTTTTTCAGCTGAAGCCCATCAGAACTAACAAATGTATCTGTTTTTTTTAGCTGAAGCCCTCACAAACTAACAAATGTATCTTCTTCTTTTTTTTTTAGCTGAAGCCCCTCAAAGATAACAAACGTGCCAAGTTTTTTAGATGACGCCCCTCAAAACTAATAAATGTACCAAGTTTTTTTTAGCTGAAGCCCCTCAAAACTAACAAATGTATCTGCTAAAGCCCCCCAAAACTAACAAATGTATCAGATCTTCAGGTGAAGCCCCACAAACTAACAAAAGTATCAGGGTCTTTTCAGCTGAAGCACTTCTACCTCCAAGCTTTAGCCACACAGATCCACCCAAACTGTTGTCATAGTAACTGGCACAAAAGAGTAACAGCACAAAAACGAACAAAACTTTTTTTCCAGGCATGTCAGTTTTTGGCACTGATATAAACACAAAAATGAGGGTTGTTTGTTTGTTTTTGTTTGTTATCCAGTCACCCGTAGGAAGAGACCTGCTGGAGTTACCAAGCTCCAAGAATCTGCTTTGAGATCCACGTCCCCTTCAGTCTTACTCCTCTATGCCACTGTCGGAGTGTCCCCATTCTCCTGCCCTGTTATCACCCTCTGCTTCAAGACAACAGCTAATCTGAAATGCCAGCATGCTAACCCTTCCTCTGCAGGTCATGCTGTCTTCATTCCCAACACTGCCCCTTGGAGAACTTTCAGGCAAATGGGCGCTGCCATCTGGGTGTGGTACCTCCTGCTCTGTTATATCGCCCCTGCTTCAAGCCAACAGCTAATCTGAAATGCCAGCATGCATTCTTTATGCAGGTCATCCAAGCCTACTTCCCCATTTTCCCCTTGGAGATCCTTTCAGGTAACTGGGCACTGTCATCTGCACATGGTAACACTGCAGGGAGGTGACTAAACTGTGCAATTCAAATGCTGATTCTTTGGGCGTATTTGTATTCAACTGCATGCGTTTCTGTACTGAAGTGCCAATAGATGGTTCACTGCAGCTTATCAGTGTAAATAGCAACCACGCTGCTGTTTAACAATGCAAATTTGTGCTGGATCAAAAGCATGACAACTTTTAAAAAAAATCACAAATGCTCAAGGGTGAAACGCAACTGCAAACACAAGTAATGGAAAAATGCATGCATGCACACACACACACACACACACACACACACACACACACACACACACACACACACACACACCACAGTTGGTCACCTTTTAGCTTTTCAATCACATCTGCCTTGATCTCTTGAATGGCTACGTCTCTTGAAATCTGTCATCATAAAAAATAGATATAAACTTTGCTATTTCAGTTTGTTATGTCTTTATTTATGTTTACTTAGATGGCAAAACACACTCGCCTGCATACTTGTGCACAACCATGCATCAACAGAACATTGTATATTAATCAAAAATGTAATACATTTTCATTTTGTACAGATCCTAGCCATTTTGCACAACTGGTGTGATGACATGCATGTCCATTATCTTGTGACTACTGCCAAACAAATGTTCACCAGGGGAAAGTTTAGCTGAACTGTATCAATGCACACACCCATTGAAGCAATTTTCTTCATTCAGAATTAGTGCAAGACAAAGATACATTTATTAAGTACTGTAGTCTATATCAAGTGGACATAAATGTGTACTGCATCACTGTTGTAACATATGCACATGGTCATGTCCACAGCATTTCTTTTTCTCTTTCAAGAATACTGCTAATATAAAATATATACTTTTAATATGTTTAACCCCTTCACTGCCATGATGTTACTTGAAAACGAACAATAAAAGTGCAAAATTTGAGATCATTTATCCTTTTTTTCCCCTTTGGCATATGAAAGGATTTTGATCAAAATGCACAATACTGAAATTAGATTTGTTACAGAACTGGAAAATATACTCTTTGCAGGCGTGTGTGTGCACTTCTCAGCCTGGAAGTTTTACAGGCTGGGGCAGTGAAGGGGTTAATGTTTTAAGCCAAGTTAGAAAATCCTCAGCAAATGTCTCAAAGTAACATGGGGCAAGCATGACCCCCACAGACAAATGGATACCAAAGTAACTGGGCCTGATCACAACAGCTGCCCAAAAGATCATGACTTCTCTCAATTTGGAGTTGTTGGTTTTGGATCTTCAATGTCATAAAAACTATCTGAACCATATATTAACTTATTAAAGCAATTCATATGGCAAATGAATCCAAATCCTCTGAGCCCTGGTTTTATGGCCTTTCTGCCTACATGTTGGGGAAGAGCGCATGCGGGCTTTTCTGAGTGCAAAGAGATCATCCTGAACTGAACTGGTAAACTGCCTAGACCTGCATTCCCTTGTCTGTACCAAGCATCAACAGTTATTACTTCATTTTAGCTTCCAATCCACAGCCTAGAGCTTATAATGAATTAAGATTTGTTTCGGGGTAGTTTTCAGTGATGCCGAAAACTCCAGATGCCTCAGAATGACACTCGGATACCCTTCTGTATGCATGGGCCACAAGTTCTGATCCCAGTGGCAAAGAATTCCATAGCGTACCTTGTCATGACTGTCATCGAACAACACCTCACGAAGCCTCGCTGAGCTCAAGCTGTAATGGCAAAAAACGGAGGAAAGGAGAAATAAACCCAGGGAATGGATTATAAAACAACGAATAAAAATGACTATACGCACATGTAAACACAAGTGTAGAAAAGAAAAAAAAGAAAAATGCCTTTTAATTTTATTTTATTTTTAACTCATTCCTAAAACAGTAAACAAGGTTCCTCAGAGGCAAATGATCAATATAAGCATTCAAATGTGAATGGCAGTTTTGCATACTGCATGTTAGAGCTCTGCTGTAAATGCTAGTGCAGCCACATTATCGCTGTACTTGGTGAGCATCAGTGTTCTATAACATACATATGCCAGTCCAACGACAGATACACATACACCACTGACCTGATGCGATTACCAAATATCAGTTCTCTTCTGTGACTGTCACAATGTCAGCATTCTTCTGTCAGTGTCCAAGTGTCAAGGTATTTGTTTTTCCCAACCAAAAGACCTGCCATGTTTTGCCCTCTCGCACTGCTATCTTCCTCCGCTGTAGGCCCTTGACCTATCTATTTACGCTGTATGTAAATTGTGTGTCGTGTAAAAAATCTCAAACTGTAAATCTGAAAAGACCTGAGAGTTACTGTAGGCAACTCAGGTTTTAGATGTACTTGCGTTATGCATTTTGAACGCTAATTAACTCCCTTGTGTGTTGATTTTGTGTGTAGTGTGCTTGTGTGTGCTGGTGCCCCTGGTACATTTTTTTGTGTGTGGTGTAAAAAATCTGAAACTGTAAATTTGAAAAGATCTGAGAGTTACTGTAGGCAACTCAGATCTTAGTTGTTGTACTTGTGTTACGTATTTCGAGTGCTAATTAACTCCCTTGTGAGTTGACTTTGTGTGTAGTGTACTCGTGTGTGCTGGTGCCCCTGTGTGGGTATGTGCATACATGTGTGTGCTTACTATGGTCTTTCCAGGCAAGCTCCTGTCTGTTAGAAACACTTCAATTATTATCAGGTCCACCCCTTTGTGAATCAGGTATTCTGGTTTCAATGTCAGCGTTGCACTAAACACACAGGTTCTGCTGCGATAAAAGATTTCAAGAGAAAACAAAGCCCCCCAACCAAATGACTCAACCACAAAATGGACCCACAACTAATTTCAGGCAGCACACGCACCTCCTCAAAGCACTGGCCACTTCGTTCTCCAGAACAGGCAGCGGTTCAGGAAGACACTTCTCTTGCCCTCGCTCCTGCTGGAGACGCAAGATGCTCTGGACGATGGACTGCGCCTCGCTGACCCCTTTACTGATCGCTCGCTGCAAGTCGTGCAGGAAGACCACCTCTCCAGACCCCTCCAGCATCACTGACAAAACAAAACAAAAATGTATACATATAACATAATGTGCATCAACTGTGATTAAAACCCAATCAACCAGTATGGAGCAAAAACGTTTCATTTTGAGCTGGTACCTTCCACTGGGAAATGTGTTACTTAGTATCACCTTCACATGAACTGACGTAAAATAAAATACTGATAAAAATCCTGTTATCATTTACTACTGCTTTTGCCTGTTACAGTACTACTGTCCAAATCTCTGCCTGCAGACTACAATAAAGAACAGTTCAAGCACAGGCTCTTTGTTGCCCCTAGGATGGGTGTGACGTTATGTGTGTGTTTTAAAATACCACTTACGCTCATCACAGAACGGCTGTGGAGAAGGATGCCTAACTACGACATCCCATCCTGCAGGACACAACACAGACAGATGTCGTCCTTCCCCAGGACCATACCAGACTGGAACAGACTGCCACAGGAGGTTGTGACAGCTGAGCCACTGGACTGTTTCAAGTCCAGACTCAACTTGCTCTTGTAAACACCAACTGAAAGTCCCCCCCCCCCCCCCCCGAGCTGTGTTGATGGACAGACCCACCCATTTTGTGTTTCTGTGACAATGCCACGTTATGCAGAAAGTCTGCTGAAAGTGAGCCTGGGTGCATGTCTTTACCACGTCTTTGCATTGAGGTGACAACGCCATTTTACTCAGAGAGGCCGAGGCAGTGGATTAACTCACCCACTTTGTGTTTTTGCGTTGCCGTGATGACCAGGTCAAGGACGCTGTGCTGCAGCTGTTTGCGGGTGGGGTTAATGACCACTTCTTTGTCCACGAGGCCCACACGAACAGCACCTGGGTGTGGACAACAGTGCTGCAATGACTGATCACTTTGTTTTACAACTCCTCCCTCTTTTTTCTACTGCACTCATGTATTAACTGTTGTGTGTCTAATTGTTGGTAGATAAATTATGCCACACATACACACACACATGCATGCATACACACATGCACATACACACACATGCATGCATACACATGTACACGCATGCACATACACACACTACACAACACACACACACAACAATACACAACACACACAACAATACAACACACACACACACATCAATACACACACACACACACCAATACATACACACACACTGCTTACCAACAGGACCATTC
Source organism: Alviniconcha marisindica (assembly GCA_018857735.1). Classification (NCBI taxonomy): domain Eukaryota; kingdom Metazoa; phylum Mollusca; class Gastropoda; family Provannidae; genus Alviniconcha; species Alviniconcha marisindica. The sequence goes on from JABMCL010002457.1 coordinate 929,287, forward strand.
CATGGTATATCAGACAAACTGAGTGCAACAGAAGCTGAAAAAGAGAAACAGAAGTGTGCATAATATACACAGACATATGCATCACATTGGTACAGTTTTGGTTAACAGAGGCCTGTCCTTTTATGCACAAAACCTACAGCTTTCTAGTGCTGCCATACAAACACTGCATATTACATGTACTGTGTTATTAACATTACAATCATAAACCAATGCAGCGTTACTGAAGCTGTTTCACTTTTGCAATATTCAATTCCTAGTGAGATTACATTATTACCTGGAGTACCTAATCATGACAGACTAGTATACCTAATCATGACGGACTAGTATACCTAATCATGACAGACTAGTATACCTAATCATGACAGACTAGTATACCTAATCATGACAGACTAGTATACCTAATCATGACAGCCTAGTAATCTGTTGTGAAATAAGAGTTGTCGCAGATGGGGAGAGCAGAATCATTGTTTCAATTTCTGCCTTCTACATGATCATTCTTTGTCATTTTGTGGCTGAGCTCTTCATAGCATTATACTACATCAACCATGAACAGCTCGGCGCCAAGAAATGACCAGGAGTCTGGACCTAGTTTTACCATAAATAACCCTGGAAGTCTGGTTAGGAGTGTAGTCACCTAACACTGTAACAGTCAGTCCAAAACAAAAAACAAAACTAAACATCTCAACAACAAAATTAATGTAACTGAATGTGTTCTTTTTTGCTTTAAGCCCGTTCTTAATTGGGCGAATGTTTCTTCGCGAAGCTAGTTGGAAGTATTCGGCGAAGCTAGTTGGTTCTTAATTGGGCGAACTTTTCTTCGTGAACCTAGTAGGAAGTATTCGTCGAAGCTATATATGGGGTCCAAAAAGCTTTGCTCAACATGTTCTGGAAACATTCGCCCTATTCGACGATCATTGCCTCTGATTAGCTGAGAGCAGAGCTCTCCTGTGGATGAAGAAAAAATAAAAATAAAATGGATGACAGTGTCGCTAGGTTCTCCACTCGCTTCGGAGGGAATTTGTTTATTTGTTGACTTGTGGGAGGGCAGCCTTGTCTCAGAGACCCAGAAAGAGATAGTAGTTAGTTGAATTACCTTGTGAGGGATGATGAAAGTATATTGACTTGACTTGAGCCTACATTTTCGATTATGCTGTCTGCTGCCGTCTGCCGCAAGTTCAGGCCGAAGCTTGCATCTCATTACAAGCCAGTTGAGAACAAGGCAAAGTTTGGACTGTCCGAACCATGTTCGGCGAACTAAAAGTTCAATTAAGAAACAAATCATAGTTGTTCGAAATGTCCGAAGTATGTTCGGTGAACAAACATTTGCCCAGTTAAGAATGGGCTTTAAGTTTCATCTACATTAATGTCAATGTTTGTAGCACCTACTTACCAGCATTGATGCTGACGACATCAGGATCATTTGCTCCATCCATGGCCAAAACATTGCATACGAGCTGAAATCACACAGAAGGCACCAGAAACTTCATCACTTTTCATGTTTATACTGTTTACAAGGATTGAACAACAGCATCCACGGTTAAAAACTGCTTAAACAGATTCAGGTTGTGTCGTTTCTTTTGGTTAACATCTACAATTTATTAATCAAAATGATGCAGACAATGAAGAGTGTGTGTGCATGCATGCATTTATATGTGTGTGTGCCCTGCACTTTCACTTAAACAGAAATAATTATCTGCAGGGACATACATGGACTCATCATAGTCCTTGCCCCCCCACCCCCCACCCATCCAGCTACAAGTACAACAGAGCAAACCATAACCCCATACCCCTACTCCCCCCCCCCCTCCCACCACCAAGCCAACTCAAGAAAAGCATTTCATGCATGATTTTGTCAGGTAGTAATCTAGTATTCAAACAATGGTAACAACCGTACCAGTCGTAACTTGATTAGGTAAGATTCTGCCATGAACTTACTCAAAAATACAACATGCTGTTTTAACTTTCCAACACCCCTGTGACCTTGTGATAAGGTCATGGTCATCAAAACTGGAATGACAGTGCCAAGCTCAAAGGAGATTATCTTTGTAAATGCAAACTGTGAAAGATCTTGCTGACACGGTCTCAGAGAAATGCTTTGATTTGTGGTAAAACTAAAAGTCTTGCCACTGAAAGCCTCAAGCCAAACATGAAAAATCACTCAGCATTTCCAACAACTGCTGAAGCTCCAGCAAGGCATACCTGTGTGTCACTGAAGTACCCAGAGGGAAACATGGGCCTCAGGGATCTGTCTTGAAACGTAAACAGAAATGACCAATTACAAGATTGCTCTTTGCAGGCAACTGAAGATTTGCACGTCAGTGATTACACAATCGTCCAACCCTCTCTCTGTCTCTCCTCCACACCCCATGCCCCCAACTCTCCCTCCAGAGAGCTACTTTTGTTTATCGTTCGGCAAAGAGACTGCCCCAGTACGTGCCTGAAGCATTCTACAAACGTACAATCATCATCATCATCAACAGCGGTAGCAGCAGATCATATATTATATATATATAAATATATGTCAAAGAACAAGTAACAACAGACAAATTCCAGTAAGCAATACGCTAAGAACTTTGTTTCTGTTGTCATATCTATAGGAACTCCCACTCTGTGTACGCAGACAAAAACAGTCATCATCCAAATATAAAATTAAAAAAAGAGAAGAGAAACCCACTCAGACATGTGCCTAGGCACACATACAAAATGCAAATACCCCCCCCCTCATCCCCCCCCCCATACACACATGCATGCCCACATACTGAACAACCAGCCAACTAGGTCTATCAGTCTAAATAATCAGCCCCGTACCTATCATGCGACTTGTCAGAATCTCTGCCTCTGTTGAACCCAGTTCTCGTCGTAAGTGGTTCATTGGTATTCTGCCAGCCGCTGCCGCCTTCAGTCGGAAGTCAACCTGCAACCATGTCATCACCAGGTGCTAATGTTACCTGGATAAAAGACCACCCTGATGACAGATCACCCCACTTTTGCATTTAATTATAACCACTTTCTGGGAACCTTTCCTTTGTAAATGTGTATTTTTTTTATGTGTGTGCATGAACATCTCATCTAATGATCACACCTCTTTTTTTAAAAGACCATTTGCTTTTGATTTTTAAGGTGGTCTTAAAAAAGGCTGTTTTTTGTTTTTTTTTGGAGCACTTTTGTTTCTTGCAGAAAATTTGAGTTGCCATACCTGGGTAAAGCACAGCAGCTGCAAAAGCAGTGCTACCTATTCCTATCAGTGTGTGTAGAATTTCTGTGTATCCACGCTATGGTGTGGCTGCCAGTGTTTGGGATTTTAATGTGTCCGTAGGTGCTGATGCGTGTGATTGCACGCAGGGGCTGTATGGACAATGTAAGACTAAGAGAGTTTGCACTGAAAGTTGACTCTGGGAGCAACATCCTCTGCCCTGCCAGGGACTTGAATCTGCTTCAGTACTGTGTCTGGCTTTTTAGTTGGACACTCTACCAACTGAACCCCCCCCCCCCCCCCCCCCCCCCCACCACCACCCAATTTAAGGTGCATACCAAAAAAGTATCATTGTATCAATCTCCATTTTATTACTTTTATTATAAATTTATCAATCTCCATTTTATTACTTTTATTATTTATAACTTTAATGAAGTTAGCTCATGACTGTAAAAGATGCAGTGCCTGAGCATGGCAAAGCGCATGTGGACTATGTTCAACAGTACAGGCAAGCTTCATCATATTCATAAAAGGGAATTCTAAACCTCTCAGGTACAAATGGCAGCTCAACACACACTTTGCACCTGTAACTTTTACAACACAGACAACTACTGAACTAGCAGTACTGACTTAGTACTTACTTAACACCGTTTAGAATTCTGTTTACCAAGCTGCGTGATTTTCACAGATCTTCGTCATTACTTCTCTGGTTACAATGTGACACTGATTGTCATCATAATCAGCATTATCAACCTTTTTTTCTAGTATGGAAGTCATGGAACATGGTGATTCTGTGCCCTTACTGTGAGAGGAAGAAAAGATGCTGGTGATGATCGTTTCTTGCTGACTGCAGTGACCAGAACTGAAGTGTCTCCAAGCTGAAGAGTCAAGGAGAGACAGATGTTATAAACTTATATTTGATAACGAATCAAATCAATGTGCAGGAACAAGTCCCAATTCTAAAATAAATAAATATATATATATATATTATATGACATTTTTTATACCTGTCACTATTGTCAGTTTGTTGTACTGACTACTAAGTTACTAACTGAGTAAAGATGACACTTTTGATAAATACGAATGTTGTAATATTATTATTAGGTATAAAATCATTCAATTTTAAATTATCACAACAACATTGAAAACGACAGTCAAATTAATATTTTATATATTAAAATTCATGATTTCTCACATCATGTTATTGACACTGTAGCTGACAAATTATCATGCCAATTAACCATCCACACCTAGAACTTTGAATTCAACTCACATAATTTATAAGTTACATGTAGAGTAAGTATTAAAAATCGCATCCCATATTAATTAAATACTGAATTGTCTTCAATTTTGGGGAGAAAAAAATCCTTGTCCCTAGCCAGTGAAACTGTTAAAAACATGAGATAAGCCCAGAGAAAAAATGGTACACATAGTATGAATAAAAATATAACAAAGAGAATTAAAAAGAATTACCTGAGCAACAGCAGCACCATCAGCAAATCTGGCCAGTTTTCCACAACTGACCCGCAGTTGTCTGCACAAGCAAATCATAGGGAAAACAATGACTCAGAGTTTCAAAGACATTTTGGGCAGGTTCCTTTCCAGTTCCATATTCTGTAATGGTTTAAATAAGTTACCATTAGTATAAGTACCATACTACCATTGTCCCAACATCACCACTCACAATAGTCACATTCACTGTTTTGTCCTCAGTGTGAACTACGCATTGTCTGTTTAGCTCCCACAAGACCCTAGGCATTGCTCAGCTCTACCATATTTAAAACCAAACTGAAACTGTCCTTTTCTCACACTCACAGTACTTCTGTCCTTACTCATATACTTATAAATACCCAGTTTTTGCTACAGCCATATCTGTGTGTGTGTGTGTGTGTGTGTGTGTGTGCGCGTGCATGCGGTGTGTGTGAATATGCACTTTTAGCCCCATCAGTTCACTATCCTCAAATTGTTTGAAGATGCATGAACTTGTGTATAGCACTGGTGTAGTACTACTACTACTACTAGTATGGAATGAACTGATATACATGTGGATATGCCAACGTAGTGCATACTTCAAGTACATTCTGTCCACACACACACACATTCTCGTACCATTTGAGGACTGTGAACTGACGGGGCTAAAAGTGGACATTGTCGTGTGTGTAGTGAACAGTGATGTATGCATAAATGGTTTGCATTCACTGAGTTTACATGATTTTTTCTGCATCAAATGATACTTTGCATAAATATTTACACTAAATTGTTATCAATGACCGTGCTTAAATAATAATTGTGTACATAACATTGTCTATATAATTTGAGCGCTCAGGGCGTCGATGGGCGCATTGTCGCCTACTACAGAGAAGAAAATATTACTTTCTGTTTCTGTAGCATTCGTCGCTAGATCCAGGAATCTGGCATTGATGCAACGGGTTACTGTTACATTGTTAGCGCCTCGTGTATCGATTGTTCTTACCCATCACCAACGTTGATCTCAACTTCACTGCCGTAGTCCTTATTTTTCCAAGGTCCAAGATGACTTGCTCTAAAGCCTTGAATGCAAGCAGATGACTTTAGAAGCCACCTTCGACATTGGTTACACAGACGTATGGGCGCCGCCATGCTTCGGAAGACACGGTTTGATAGAGTAATCTCCCTTCCTCATTTTGTTAGCTTGTTACACCTTCTAGTCTGCAATGATGACCAAACTCCAAGGTCTGGTTTACGACATCTTTCGTTCGATGCTCGGAGTGTGCATGATGGCTAGAACTGATTTTAGTCTGCACAACTGGACCCAACACAGCTTAGCCACAGTCACGAAACCTCTTCTAAGAACGCTGATAATTCCTTTGAATAACGCTCATAAACCATGTTTGTGGCAGCCCTAAAAGAAGTTATCTCCCTCGACCATGGTCACTAAAATTAATACATGTAAAATACAAACAATTATGCAGTTCAGTTTAGCCAAAGCCAAGGGATCAGAACTTACCAGCAAGACAACTTTCAGTTTTGATTTTTTATTCAGACATTGCCGGTGTAAACAGTAAAGTTCGAATTTATTATTATGTAAAATTTGTCTGATGTCTAAAAATCTGCAGAGGCTGGAAACATGTCAATTGCTTCCCTTGAATACACATGTGGTCTTGCCAGTGTATACATGTACACTCATATAAAGTTTGAGCTTTAATCTCGATTAAAAAAAAAAAAAAAATGTTTAATACAACTGATCTTTCCAACATTGTTATGATCTTGAAAATGGGCAAGGTTATTTAATCAATATGAAATGGTAAAGCTCAAAATGTTACACTAGTTACAGCAACAAAATTCAAAGATCTATCTCATCTTAATAGCATCTGACAAAACTCCATGTTGTCAGATTGTTGCCATGTTGTTGAGTGTGTGTTTTTATTACCACAGATGACTGGTCATTACAGTGACCACACCTTTTCATTTGAGTCAAAAAGTATGCAATTGATTCTTCAGGCCAAAATATGCAACATGAATCTCTCTCTCTCTCTCACACACTCTTATTCCAAATATTGATAGTTATACAGAAAGATATATAATACAGCGAACACACCTTTTGAGTCAAAAAGTATGCAATTGATCCTTCAGGCCAAAATATGCAACATCACACACACACACACACACACACTGTCTCTCTTTGTTCCAAGTATAGACAGTTACACACACAAAATATTCAATGAATTGTTTTCAAAGATGTTTAATCCCACAGACACAGCACTATTTCAGTGACAGACAGGTCATGGCAAATGTACAGCAATGACAACGGAACAACCTTTTGAGCTGTCTCAATAATTATGTACACATTTCTGTGGGGGGAGTGCAAACATTGCCTTTTTCAGAGCAAATGTGATGAGACACAATATACACTCTAAATTTCAGCTTCAGCACTTCTGACACCATTTGATTTCATTATTTATCCAAATTCTTCAAGACAGCATTTTAATTTAGTTGAAGACAAAAAACAAAAACAAAAAACTGATAAACATAATTTTGAGTTAAAGGGGACTCCAAGCCAGAGAGCATCACAGGTCCTAGTGATAGGAATGGAATAAAAACAAACAAACAAAAAAACACTCACAGCAATCTTTCAGTTAATTTACTACCTGCCTGGTTAAAAACTGCAGTTTGAAACTCACAGAAGGATGGCCGTGAGCACTGCCACTGTATGTCCAACAGTCTGTGTATGTAACACAAACTGAACAAGGCTGGCATGTGTAGCGTGTTATTTACAACCCAAGCCAGCCCCTTTCTATTTATCATTGACGTTGGCAAAGAGTCAGCTAGCATGGCAAGAAACTCAAATCTGAAGTGCAAAAAGTACCAGCTAGTTCTGTTACATGGTTATTGACAGAAGAATGACAAGAAGCCACCTAATGAAAATGTTTGCACATTTTCAGGCGAACCTGCGTCTTCTTTTGGGATCCCCTTTAAAAGCTGAACGGACATAAATGAATGACACCAACAAAACCAACATATTCACTAAAATTTAGACACATATATAATATATATACATTTGTGCAATGCAAATGACACAATACAGGAGATATTTACAAACATCACGTGATAATACTTAAATGATTTGGTGAAAATAAAATTATTCACTGCACAGGCAATGAGAAAGATTGATCATACACACATACAGATGCAAGCACACAACCAAAGATAAAGGAGAATTCTGATTTGAATGAATATTGTATTTTTTACATTTATATGTCCCAGTATGAGAATTGCCTCCCAGCTGCTTTTCTCTAGGCCAGCTATGACACTTGCACTACCCAGGATATTTAATCTCTGATGATAAAAAAACAAACCAAATCACCTCCATTCATCATCTTTAAATTACGACTACAGGCATTTTGCCATTTCAGAATAAGTTGAAGAAGATACAAACACACACACACGCACGCACACAGTTTAGTTTCAGAATAATTACAAGCGAAGAAGACCCACGGAAGACTGCCCCTTGTTGCTACCTGTGGCAGCCAGCACCACTTACTGTGAAACTGCTGTTAATAATCTTAGAGACCAGACAAACCAGCCTACTACCTTCGCCTGTATTTGCAACACTGGCATTTTTCGATGTATACCTTTTGTTCCGTCTGCATTAAAAACAAGGAATCTTAGGTATACATACACAAGTTAGAAAATATCTCAGAATAACTACACAAAGAGAAGTTTTGTTCCATATTTTACCCATTCACTGACGAAATGGCAACCACACAATATTAATAGGTAATACTAATAGGTACCAAAAAAAAAATTTCTTCAAATAAAACAGATGTACCTCTGTCTGCACCTTGTAACTGTACCCAATGATTGTATTTTGTACACAATACCTAGGCAATACATTAGCACTGTAATTTGTAACTTTATACCTACTTGTCAAGGAGTTCAGTCAACGTCAAATCATGGCCTCCTTTAGAATAAATTAAACTTATGTTCAAACATCCTGATAAAAAGAAGTAAAAAATGACACAAAAACAATAATGGCTACACAAAATCACAGACATTTGAACTTCTTTGCATAACACTGTCTGAAGGAGCTGATGGTAAGTGAGATTAAGCATGTCATTCATTTCATCGTTCACCGAACAGGTAGCACGCTAACCGCACTGGTACTGCAACGGACCATGGAAGCAAAACACCTGTGCCAAAGTACTGCACGCAAGAGACAACGAAGGCAAAAAACACTTGTTCCAAGGCATACAGACATCATCCGTTTTTTGCCCTATGGTCTAAAAGACTGGCTTCCTTCAGGCAATGGGGCATCCATGTTGCCTTGCCGTCATCCAATGCTTGCATACATTGCAGGCAATAACAATTCCAGCTTTGTGGGCCTGTCAGTTGTGAACAACAAACATTTTTGTGGCTTGGACATGAGAATTAAAACATACTGAAAATGGACAGAAAGACACATGTCTGTGAACAACAAACGTTTTAGTTGCTTGGACATGTGAACTAAAACATACTGAAAACTGAGAGAAAAACATATATTTTGGGAGAGTTTCCTTGTTTACCAAGCAAGTAAAACTAATATATTTATCACTGCCAAGCCCCCACCAAGGTACCTTCTTACCCCCCCCCTCCCCCCCCCCCCTTTTGTTGTTGTTCTTGCCAAGACCACCACCACCACCCAGGCACATTCATACAAAGAAGCCAGTAAAAGCTCTGGCACACAGCATGACAGAAAGGGTCACCATAATTATTACCCAACCTCACAAACTGATACATAGGATGATTACAGAAAGCGTTGACTTCCACATTTGAGCTATAGCTTCCCCGATTGCCTGAAAAGGAACTAAACCAGTTTCCCAATGAACTGACACCACCATAGCCTGAAAATGAACTAAACCAGTTTCCCAATGAACTGCCACCGTGATAGCCTGAAAAAGAACTAAATCAGTTTCCCAATGAACTGACACCACATGACTGATGACACATTGTGGGATAAGAGGAAACTATAATCAAACTTAAACCCAAGGACCCACCAGCTCCAGCAACTCCAATCATCAAGACTTGTTTTGGCAACATCGACAACCACCCAGGCAGCTTGTATTCAGTCACTCTTTATGCAATGATTTTCTGCGCAGTCAACTTTAAACTGTATATCCCTGGCATGTTATTGTTTGTGACAACCATGTTTTGACATGAAGCATTCACATGCAACAGTCTCAAATACCTTTTCTTAACACACCATCACAAGTTACCCCAGGGTGGAACAATGATGATGATCTTGTGACGTATTTAAAAAGAGCCAATCAAACACAGCAGACTCACCCCTAAGGGGGAAGAGTAGCACTCCCGATGAATGGCCACCACGAAAGTCAACAAAAAAAGCAGTCTCAAAACAGGGGTGGTCTTTGCTAAGGGGCCGATTCATATATATATATCCGTAATTCCAACCAAGTGGTCCTGAAAGGATGATCTCTCATGTGGGTGGTCTCTGTCAGGGGTTTCACTGTACTACCATTCCCACACAAATAATTGATGAAGAAACCATGCAGACTGGTCACTGTGCCGTGTGAAAATAACATCTGACCACAGCTGCCATCCGAACGAATTCCTGCAGCACCACCAGCTAAACTGATGAATGAAATGAGGACTAACCTCTGGAAACCACACACACTGTTCTACAGTGTACCCTACTAGCCACCAGGCCTTCCTACACTATGTTCCCCCCACCAAGTTGCTGTTGCCAGTAGGTGTGACAAGAAAAGCAAACAGCAATCACTGAAAGCTCAAAAGGGCCCATCTTTCTCTGTCTTTGCTTTTCATAAAGCTCACAGTCTGGAAATTCACAGGCATCACTCATGCCATGAAGACAACAAAGATGATGAAGAAGATGATTAGAACAGCAAAGATCTTGATCATCAACCAGCGACTGGATGACACAGACTGGAAATACTTGAGGATCTCAGAGTGGGCTGATTCAATGTTCACCGTTGCATCATCTACGTTGGAGTCTATCCTGCAAACACAAACCAGAACTATGCTGGCATGAACTCAAAACATACACCATCATGCACATCTTTCACACAGACACAATACATATGACCAGTATTGCACACAAACACACTCAAATATTTAGATGTATTCAGTACGCACAAATGATTGTCAATATTATTGAAAGCATGATATTTTTTACAACCCATTTCAACTTTTTACCCAGTAGACTGCGAGGAGCACTCTATAAAATATTAACTGTTAATGGCACCATTTTACTGCAAGCCCTCAATCAGACGTTTGATGCCTGACTCATGTAGCCATCTAACAAACAAGATGAGTATAAAAGCAGCACATCATTTCTGACCTGGTTTTAGAGTAACTTTCTATACCACCAAATTTTGCTGTTGGCAACAATCTTCCTCATTTACCTTTCTTCTGACCTTTGGCAAAGGGGGGTTCAGACCAATGCCAAAAATTCAAACATGTACTTTCATTAGCCCTGAAAAACCAAACAGAGTTTATACATCTCAAATCTATGATAGCTCTCTCAGAAAGTAAGAGCCACTAATTACATGTCCACGGAGCACTGCATCATTTTGTACACTCGAAAGACTTTCTACATACCTTTGAACCATTTCCTCCTGTTCCTTGACCATGTGTGCCAACTGCTGGAATATTGATCCCAATTCCACAATTGTTGTTTCGATGCTCTGCATTGTGTCTGCTCGTTCTTGGATGTATGAATCCTGAAGACAGAAAGTTTATCAGTAATGTTCAAATAAAACTTGAACAGCGTTAATTTTCAAAAAGCCTGAACTAAAAGAAACCTGGCCAGTGGGAACACAAGTCTGAAACAAGAAAAGCAAATGCTCACACGACTCCCATCCAAGATGTGAAAATAAAGCCATCAAGTCCGAACTAAATCAGATGACAGCTCGTTGAGAAAATTAAACTTTCAGATTCTCTTCTCTAATGCAACCTCTTCTGTCTTCTTGTTGCACGTTTGCTGAGACCTTAAAATCAGGTCACAGCCACAGTGAAATTGGTACAAACAGATACAGCTCACCAGAGGCTGTATTTATAACCAAGCAGACTTTGTTGTATCTATAATCAAGCAGACTTTGAAGGATCCTGATGAAAATAAGATGTCTGAGAAACTGCAGATGATAAAGTACCCCCCCTCCAAGTCTTTCCTGGCTCCCCTTCTGGCTGTTAATCTTCCAACGATTCCACTGAAGTTGTTAAAAATGTTACCAGGATTCTGACAGTGTTTTTACCCTCTAATGTGTGTGTATGTGTGTGTGTGTTCTATGCACTGAATCCTTATCATCAAATATGTACATTTATCAAATTAGTACATGAATGTCCTATTCCTACAGTTATTTCGGAAAAATGGATATGTCTCAAATGCTTACAACAATGTAAGAGATATTTTGTATGATACTGATGTTATTACTAATATTGTCAAAATTGATTGTTCATAGTTCTGTGGGAAAATTAGTATAAATAATAATTATATGTTTTTGTTTTTGTCCAATATCACCTCGATGTGAACAGACATAAAATAAAATATTGATTGATTGATATGTCCATTTTAAAACTGTGTAAGCACTCAGGGCCTGTGTGGGTTAGGCACTCTGAGTATCCATTATTCTTACTACTTTCCCTCTGAGAGCTCATTCCAAAAGCACCGACAACTCGATACTGGTACACTGGCTTCCACACTGACATAGCAGGTTTACCTGATCTTCAACAATTTGCATCTGCTGCTGGAAGCGATTCCTGCTGATCATGTCCATGTCAATGGCCACATCTCCTCCATGGCTGGCTTCATCTTGCAGCAGTACTGAACCCGCTGAAAGCAGTCACAAAGTCCATCTGCAGTTTTCACAACAGCATTTGATCAAATCTTTTGCATCAGCACGATAATCCTACAAATGCCGATTTGACTGTAAAGGAAGGCCACAAAACACTTCAGACCAAGTTTGTTAGTAACAGGATTTTAAACGTCATGTCAACCACACAGCATCACCCCAGGGTGACACTTCAGACCCAAAAAACTCCAGCAACCATCCAATAAATAACTGAGAGTGCTTCTGGGACAACAACAGCTGATTCCCTTCACCGTAATGTTCTTTCTGTACTGCTTCTGGGACAATAAAATCTCATTCCCTTCACCATAATGTTCTTTCCATACTAAGGAAAAGGAAGGAAGAGATGCAACAAACAGAGCTGTAACATACTGTGGTGCCCTTGTAAAGCTGATGGGGGCAGAGTAGGTGTTGCTGCAGAAGGCTGCGAAAACTGCTCTCTCCTGCTCTTCTGGTGCTTCAGGTTCTGCAACACAAAGACATCTGTTCAAGACTTCTACACAAAGCATGGAGGTTGGTGGTAGACAAATAGACCTTCTATGTATCACTTCTGTTCTAACGGGGGTGGAGAAAGCAGGGAAGAGGGTCTGCGGAGTATTACCTCTGTTAACTCATAAATATTCACATACACACAGTGAGTGTGGAAAGGTAGGAGAGAGAGAGACACACACACACACGCAATCATTCATACAACCGCTAATCTGATGATGCCATTACTACTATGTATGCAGGAAAAAGGTCAGCATTAAGGACTGTTCCATAACTTTAATTTGTTCGTAAGATAAAAGTCTATCTGATCACATGTACCTCTTAGTCTTACACTTGCACTGCTAGCACACCACCAACAATGCCATTCCTTACCTCTGTTCTTACTTCCAACACCTGCTTGAAGTCATTCGACATGGATGCCAACTTGGACTGCAAATGAAGGCATAAGAGTGAAATGGCAGCTGTAAAAATGGTGGAATTATACAAACATAGCATGTGCATCACCAAATCAACAAAAATATTTCAAAGTTTTGTGCTGTAGCAGTGTATGAGAACAAAAACAAGTCAACCTGCAAAGACAATTTCAGACTACTAGTTCCAGCTACGTAGACTACCTGGTGTACGGTCATATCAGGGTGAATAGTTCCAGGTATCTTTTATGACTTGATCAGAACTTCTCAAAGCACATGCACTGTGGACTGGGAAGGGGGGTGGGGTGGGAGTGGAGGGTGCATCACCTTGGAATGTTGCATAATAGAAGTATTTAAATGAAAACAGGTACCACAGACTGAATGGTAGCTGAATTTCTCTCAAAGGGGAACTGAACTAAAAAGCATCACAGGTCCTATCAAGAGGAACAGAGTGTAAAAAAATATAGTTTTTTTTTCAACTTCTCATCCTGTTTGCTAAACTTTTGAAAGTCGCAGAAATATGACCGTGAGTGGTGCAATTCTGTGCCCAGAATCTGTATTGTCATCAACAAGGCTGGCACATGTAGCAACAGCATCAAACATGTCACAAACCAACCTTTTTCTGCTCTTTACTTATACAGAATGAACCAATATAACTGTGCCAATAAGGAAGTCAAATTCAAAGCAAAACTGCTCTTGTTGTGTTTAAATATCAATAGAACAACCAAATAAAACATGGAGATGAAACTATTTGCACATTTCCACATTTTCAGGCCAACTTGCCTCTTTGGCTTGGTTCCCCTTTAATAAAAAATTTTTTACTGAGGAGAAGAAGAAAAGAGAGAAACGGAGATAAAGCATGACTAGCTAAACCACAACCACAAACTAAAATGACCATTAGCCAGCCATCTTCATTTTTGCCACTAATCCCACCAACCAACCAAGCCACCTATCACGTCTAAACAAATGGCACTGTCTTACCTGAAGGGCAACAACAACAGAGTTGGAATGTGTCTGAAGGTGCTGATGGTGGCCATTTTGTGACTTCTGCGACCTGGCCAGCTGAAACACAAAGCTAACTATGCTGAACAAGTCTGCAGCTCTGTTAACATCACACATAAAGACCACAACAAAACTCCCTTTACCCCTCCAGCTAAAAAACAGGTGACCTCACTACAATTTGACCCAAAGCACTTCTGGATTTTGCTCGTCTCTTCTTTCCTTTTTCCCCACAGGAGTGCTACATCAAGTATTCTAGCCTAGCTGTTTTCAGCCCTCCAAATGCTACACTTTCCCTCCTTGTGCGGTACAGACCCCATGGGTAGCCCCAAACTGGTTGAACTGCACTCTGCTTTCATTCTGGCTACACAGTGTACCAGGCATCTAGTCCCTGGATTCATTGAAGGACCATGGAAAAGTACTACTATGAAAAAATCTCAAGGACACAGAAAATCCAACAGTTGCAGTGGATGTTTCTTGGATGTCTAGACATTTCAAATACCATTTTCCTTCACCAGTAAGTGTGTAAGCATACACAACATATTATTTACTTGACCCTGTACAATAAATTAAAAAGATTATGATGTACAGTAGTGAAAACCCTGCAGAACAAACAACAAGCACTGACTGTCTGTAACTGAGCAATCTGATCGTTGAGACTCTTGATGTCCTGCTTGATGATGTAGGTCAGCTCCTGGATCTCCACAGGTTTGTCGTCAAACAAGGATTTCCTCTTTGCCACTGGAAAGAAACAAGCCTGGATGACATTAAACATTTACAAACAGTTGTTGGGTTGCTTGATCAGGTAAATTTTGATCTGTTGATTGACAGGGCTTTGAAACTGAATACAAATGATTGTTGACATAAAATAAAGATTACAGTTTCACACTGTTGTTCCAGAAATAACGCCACAAAGTTTTGAGTCTGCATTCATACTTACATATTGTAAGCTTTTCCAGTTTTGTGTATGTGTTGGCAAGGTCTTTTCCAATATGCCTGCAAACAAAAGTGACAAAATGTAAGCTGAACAAGTCCATGCATTGCTTAAATTTTAATGAACAAAAAAGAAGAAGAAATTTTTGTTGTTGTTTTTCTTCAGTTTTTCAGTCTACAGTCTAAATAACAGATACACCACAAATCACAATTAATTAATTACAAGCAGCTGCACACACCACCTTGTAAGTTTAATATAAATCTATCAGTAATGCTGGGTGAACATCCATTTGACATGCTTTCATATGCTATCATCAGGCAAACAAACAGCTCCAGCAGACAACTGCGAACCTTCTATTGTAACACTAACACAGTAATGTAACACTAACACTAACAGTTTCACACAAACTCGCTAGTGACTTCACCTTGCAATTTTTGTAAATTCACTGATCTGCTGAAGGGCTTTGCTCTGTCTGTGCACCACGCCATTGCCCTGAAAAGTGAAAATTATGCAAGTGTAAATTAACTAGCAAAGTTACAAACTTCACCTATTAACAAAAAGGTGTCATAATTAATATATTACAAACTATGTTAGTCTTTCCTTTGGTAAAACAGAAATTCTACCAAATGCCCCTCTGTCTCATTCTCAGCATGAACAGATTGGTCTAATACAGGTAAGATGGTGATACTGGTATAATTCTATAAATTATAATCAATGATACTCATGAAAATATTACTCTAATGCAGTATTCTTAATCTATAAGTTAATGACTAACTTAGTAACTACCAAGTCATTAATATTACATGCCTAGACCTGTAGAAACTGTTTGAAAACACAAGAACAGTTCCTGCAAAACAGACCTAAATTAAATGAAGATTAGGCACCAATTCTAACAATTCATCATTTTATAAATTAGCAGCAAACAGCTTGGGTCAGTTTATGTGTCACTGTCAGTACTACAGTAGCATTTGACCCATTTCTGATTCATGCATTCCAGCATCTTTTCTTACAATGATTTTTTTTTTTTTTCCATAACAAATTTAAATAATCAGATTAATTGACAATTTTTCCCAGCATTTTTAAAATCATTCAAAAGCACCAAATGACTAAAGAATTAAAAGCCTGTTGCAAGTAGGTGAGCTATTATAGGTGGGTTTTTTGTTTCTGTTTTCAAACTGTGAATTACCATCAAATTGTACACATCACTGTATCATTTTGTTGTTGTTGAAATTATGTCATAATATATTTGATTTATGATTTGACTGAATTCTCTTTCAATTCAGCAGGTACGGTCACTACAGGTGAATGGACATTCATTTTACTTAGTCTTTGGTTTCTGAGTCTGAGGAGATGTCATTTTGAAACAAAACAACAACAAAAAATGTACCCAGATTATGAACAAATCAACATTAAATACAGTCCAAACTGATTTATAGATCTGTAAACTTAATAATAACAAATCCTGCCTTTTTCACATGAAATATATTCAAATGACAAATTGGCAATTAAATAAACTGAAAGTGAGAAAAAGAGAGAGGGGAGAGGGGGAGGGAAGGAGGGGTGTGTATGTGTGTGTTAGAGAGAGAGAAAGAGAGAGAGAGTGATATGTTATTAATACAGGGAAGAAAGATTATTATGTTATTTTTTGTGATACTGATATTAATCGCTTGATCTGAGGACGCATGTTATTTTTTGCAAATGCAACATGTCTTGAAATGCTTTTACTTTTCACTTTTACGCATAATTTATGTGATGATGTATTTGAGGCATGAGTGTGGATATAATAGTGATTTTAAGTGCCTTTTAGCCTGGATGTATGTGTTTTTGAAAAGGCGTGATTGAGTGTGTGTATGCGTGCGTGCCTGCATTTATGTGTGTGTTAAGAATAACTTAAAGGCATGACTAGTATTTGTGTGAACAATATGGGTACCATTGTGATTGCAAAGTCTATATTTTCTTCTTACTGTTTACTTGATTTTATTAAGTTTTTATTCTAATGAAGAGTCAAACCGTATAGTATTTACTTACTTTTTTAATGTACTTTTTATTATTTGTCAAAGGCAGACAACTAAATTTCCTTTTTAAGGACAAATATTGTTGCATTATATTGACAGAGAGAGATAGAACTTTACTACCAGCAGTTAGTTACATATAAAAAATATACTAACCTGTCTAGACTGGAGCAGTTTAACTGCTGACATAAACTCATTAGATCGATCTCGACACGTCATCTCTGGATCAAACTGAGGCTGGACAGGTGGCGGTGGGGGGGTGGTACGCAGGAATCTGCTGCCTTGTTCTGCTGGTGGTGAGTAGGGTCCTTGGCTACGAAAGGATGGTGGACTGTTTTCAGACCCTGAGTTGTTTCTCCGACGTCTAGCTAACATTGATGCTCTACAATCTGCATACCAAAGAAAACTCCAGCCCTACACATTCCTTGCTCTTCTGAAAAAGAAAAAACACACATACAACAATCTGAATTAATTAAAGCAAAAATAAAATAAATTACATAATGACTAGCACTGTATTAGATCTACTCACCTAGTAAAACCCCCCATCAATTCTAAAGTCTTTTAGGTTGTTTTCATCCAGGCAGTCATTTTGATTTCAGGGATAGTGCCAAATTATACCAGTTACCATTTATCCAAACCATATAATTATATGTATGGGCAAGGCAAGGGAGTGAAATCAGTTGTAAAACAAACCCATGACGATGGAAGAACTCATAACAAAACAAGACTCCTCATCCTGTAGCACACCTGACAAGAGTGCTATGTTAACAGAGAAGGATTTCCCAATGGCATGGAAACCAAATGAGATTTCATGGCATTATTCCTTTTATACTGATTGAAGTTGTACTTGAAACTTTGGCAATATGGATGAGAAGAGTCACCAAGCTTGCAAAAACTTCTGTTCAATCAATGATTCATTAAGATTAACAAGATGTCGGGGCTGGGAACACAACCAAAAATTGCCACGATTTAAAAAAAAATCATATTCTCTTTATATTTTACTTTGATGACTGATGGCGTAATGGTGACACAGAAAGCTATAACTATAAGGTACAATTTCTCTGAACTAAAAAGTTTACTGTGACAAAATAGGAGGGGCCCGACCCGACCAAGTTGTCTTTTCTGGGAAATTCCTGTTGACAGCACTAAGAATAGAGGCAATATAGCAACAACAAAAAATAGTTGTACTGACCATCCAGGATCATTTTCATGTTACAATCAAGCTGGGGCTGATTTCAACTGCGTTACACAGCTTTGACAGGCGACAACGTACCAAAATGAGAAAACCACATTCCCGATTTTCAGACCAAAACAGCTGATGTTCGTGTCATATGGGACTGGTAACTGTAACCATTTACAGAAAGACAAACAAATGTAAACTTCTGTGACACCAAAGTTGAAAACAGGGTGATACTCACTCGTCAACAAACACAGATACTTCGATTAGAACATGTTTGCCACTGAATGATTTGTTGATGAAAAGCCGACACATCTAAAATCGTTCCACGAAGACAGGAAGCTATATGACGTCACAAGACATGCGCATTCGTAGCTCCCTTCCCTCTACCTCCCTCCCCCAGCTTGGCTACAAGGGAGGCCAGTAGGGACATACCATTCGTCCATTGGTTGCTTGGCTATCAATATTGATAGTTCTTTCGATAAAAATAGGCCTAGCTTCCGGCAACAGTGCAACTGAGTTAATTCCCCTAGTCCTGAAAGATGGCGGCAAAGAGAAAGTATACACAACGTAACTTCGAAGAAGTTAGAGCTTTTCTATCAACAGCAAAGTACCCAGACAGTGTCCACGGTGACCGCGGTAAGCGGAAAAACTTCCGAAGACAGGCTTCTTTGTTTGCCTTGGAACATGGTGTTCTTTTCAAGATTCGAGGAGATGTAGCCACAGGTTTGTATAATTATAAATTTGTAAGATAATGTGATGGCTGAAGGAAGGGGAAGGTTCTCTGTAACACTAACAGTGAAATGTTAAATGTATGCTCTGATAAAAACACTGTAAGACATCTGTATGTCTTATAATATGTGTGTCTGCATGCGGAAAGATCACATGCATGTTATTGTTAAAATCCTGTAGTCCATGTCAGAGTCTGGTTGATTATGGAAATAAACACAAAAAGGTTCAAATGAACGCTTATTTATTTTAACACGGACACACAGTATGCACATTTTCAGGGAAATCCCCATTATCAAGCCACAAAACGACACTTAAACAACAACAAAAAATATGAAAAATGAAAGAAAAAGACTGATAATTGGTTTAGTTTTTAGTTTTACAGCTTTGGTGCTTGGAAGATGAAAAATGAAAGAAAAAGACTGATCTTGTTTTGGTAATTGGTTTAGTTTTTACAGCTTGTTCGGTGCTTGGAAGATTGTTCAGTCTTCCAAGCACCGAACAAGCTGTAAAAACTAAACCAATTACCAAAACAAGATCAGTCTTTTTCTTTCATTTTTCATATTTTTTCTGTTGTCGTTTTGTGGCTTGATAAAGGGGATTTTCCTGAAAATGTGCATACTGTGTGTCCCTGTTAAAATAAATAAGCGTTTCTTTGAACCTTTTTGTGTTTGGGTCTTTTCAAATGCTAGCAGTCATTCTGTTTGAGATTTTTTATTATGGAAACACCGAGATAACCCAGCATGCACTAAAAACATTATATACGAGTACAGCGAGTCTGCTTGAGAGCAAAGAATATTGCTAAATATTGTAAAAGCAACCAGTTATCAATTTGCAGTTTCTTTTTGTTTAACAGGGACAAAAGTACGGGTCGTTGAAGACCAAGATGAAAGGAAGACGCTTGTGCAATCCGCCCACGAAGGATGTGGTGACAGCTTTGTGGCCAACACCTTGGGAGAGCACATTGGTCAAGACAAAACAGAAGCCAAATTGACTGAGTGGTACTGGTGGCCAAACCTTCGAGATGATGTACGAAAGTTTGTGAACAATTGTGAGAGATGTCGGAAAAGGGGAGGCCACTTTCAAAAACCAGCAGCAGACAGTTTGCACTCCATTGCAGTTCCGCTCCATCCTTGGAAGGAGATAGGTGTCGACATTTGTGAAATGCCAGAATCCTCAGAGGGCTTTACCTGCATGGTAATAGCAACAGATTACTTTACAAACTGGATTGAAGCAGAGCCTCTGCTTTCTGAATCAATGCAAAGTGTTGCCCAGTTCTTGTACAACCTTTTCTGTCGTCACGGGTGTGCCGACGTCCAAATTAATGACCGTGGTCAAGAATTTGTCAACGAGGTGGCTTCTAGCCTCCACACCTTGACAGGAGTTGAGCACAAACTGACTTCTGCTTACCACTCACAGTCAAATGGACTGGTAGAACAAAGCAAATGGACTGTGCAAAATCTGCTCTTGAAAGTTTTAAATGACGGCAGTGATGAAGGCGAGCGAAACTGGCCCAGGGCTTTGCCCAGGGTTCTGTTTTCTCTTCGAACAAGCAAACTATCGTCAATGGCGTACACTCCTTTTTACTTACTTTATGGACGCCATCCAAAATGTCCTGTCAATTTCGTAGCAAACTGTGGTTCCAAGTCTGCCAGCAGAGAACCTCACTCTGGCAGCAGAAAGTCCAGCAAAAGGTTTCGGTCTGAAAGCAGAGAGTCTGAGCCTGAAACTAGTGAAAGTAAACAACCTGAGCCTGAAATCAGAGAGTCTGAGCCTGAAAGCAGCAAAAGGTTTTGGCCTGAGAGTGGAGATTCTGAGCCTGAAACTACTGAAAGCAAGGAATCTAAGCCTAAAAGCAGAGTCTGAGCCTGAAAGCAAAAGGTTTGAGCCTAAAAGCAGAGAGTCTGAGCCTGTCACAGTGTCAGTGAACGGTATGAACCTGAAAGCAAAGAATCTGAGTCTGAAATTAGAGAGTCTGAGCCTGAATGCACCTAAAAGTTTCAGCCTGAAAGCAGCTAAAAGTTTCAGCCTGAAAGTGGAGGATCTAAGCCTGAAAGCAAGGAATCTAAGCCTGAAAGCAGCAAAAGGTTTCAGCCTGAAAGTGGAGATTCTGATCCTCAAAGCAGAGTCTGAGCCTGTCACAGTGTCAGTGAACGGTATGAACCTCAAAGCAAAGAATCTGAACCTGAAATTAGAGAGTCTGAGCCTGAACGCACCTAAAAGTTTCAGCCTGAAAGCGGAGGTTCTGAGCCTGAAAGCAAGGAATCTAAGCCTGAAAGCAGTCTGAGCCTGAAAGCAGCAAAGGGTTTCAGCCCGGAAGTGGAGATTCTGAGCCTCAAAGCAGAGAGTCTGAGCCTGTCAGCGGAAGGTATGAGCCTGAAACTAAGTGAAAGTAGAGACTCTGAGCCTGCCTGCACAAGGTATGAGCCTGAAAGCAAAGAATGAGCCTGAAACTAAGTGAAAGCAGAGACTGAGCCTGCCCACACAAGGTATGAGCCTGAAAGCAAAGAATCTGAGTCTGAAAGCAGAGTCTGAGCCTGCCAGCAGGGAGTGGGAGCCTGAAAGCAGAAGGTATGGAATCACATGCGAGCGCAATGAGTCTGCTCGAGAGCAGAGAATAGCGCTATATATAAAAGCAGTCATCATCATCATGGTGACTACACCTCTGAAAGTGACACCAAAGGATATGAGACTCAAGGCAGAGACTGTGTCAGCCTGCCATCAAAAAGTCTGAGCCTGTCTGCCATGCAAACTTCTGTTCTTTCAAGGTGATAGGAATGTTCCAGAAGCTCGTATGATTGTGTTGTCTACCAGACACTAGTGACAGTGTTGTCTGTGTTGATATACATACAATGTACATTATTTGTCAGTTGTATGTTAAATTGATAATAATCATTGTCTAAATGTACATGTTCTGTTACATTTGTATTGTTTAGCACTTGAACTGCAGGGTAGATGCTTTAAAAATTTCATTATTATTAAATGGCTTTTTTGCAGACACACAACACTGAATAAACTGGTAGAATTACCAACATTCGTCCTTTGTGTCATATCTTTGGTGCGGCAAACTCTAGCGTGTGAAAGTCTTGGTGATGCCTTCGTTCTTGTGTCTTGAAACTGTCATTTGTTTAAACTTTTTTCCACATGAAGGCTTAGCGGAAGAGGATTCAGGCTCATTTAAGAGTTTGTGTGTGTGTGTTATGCACCACATGCATCTTTATTTGAAACACTGTTCACCCCCAAAGCTCCCCTGAAATAATGAATAAACAAAAAAGATGCCAACTAGTTTTAACATCCTGTGAACTGCAACATGAACAAACCACATCTTGAGTAGCTACACCCTGCCAGATCTGCCACAAACTGTCCAAACACAAATACAACATGGAAGGAATCACAACAGGCCATCTATCAAATTACTTGGATATGTTGCAAAACCAACTCAAACTGTGTATAAAAAAAACAGAAGAAGAAAAAAGAAGAGTTTGTGTACATGTTGATCTGAAGAGAAGAGAAAACAATTGTAACTTGGCCTGAAGGAAGCATGAACTGCAAGAAAGGTGGGAATGAAAAAAGATGGGGGGGGGGGGGAAGGTATGGGATTAAATAATACCTTTAGACTATTATTGTTATTGATCGCTTTTATATATAGCGCTATTCTCCGCTCTCTAGCAGACTCACTGCGCTCGCATGTGATTCTACGTGAGTGAATAGCTTTTTATAGCGCGTTTTTTGAATATCCACCGAAGTGGTGTACTTACAGCGCTGGCATGGCTGGTGCCACAAGAAACTGCTGCCATCTCGGTGCGTTCTGTGTACACCATACACCATGCACCATGTCACTTCATGCAAAGCCACATACGTAAGGTGTATGCGTATTTAGCTGTAACCTGCCACCTGCGCTTTTGGCAGAATGACCGGGGTCTTTTACGTGCTACTGCGGTAACACGGGGGTTGAATGGATACCGAAATAAGAGTCAGCACAGCACTTAATCTGGCCTTGCAGGATAAGTAAACAAAAAGTCAACAGCAACAATAAAAGAGGGGGGAAGAAAGGTGAGATGAAGATTTTTTTGTTGCCATGTCACATGTACAAGGAATTTTGCTTGGTGTTCTCACCTGACACTGTTAAAAATAATGAAAGGAAACTGCTAACTGCTATATATATATAAAAGCGATCAATAACAATAATAAAGTCTAAAGGTATTATTTAATCCCCCCCCCCCCAATCTTTTTTCATTCCCACCTTTCTTGCAGTTCATGCTTCCTTCAGAAAGTTGGTACCCACCCATGAGGCTTGGCATTGGCCTCCTAAAAGAAAAATCTGAGGGGAAAGCAGTGGAGAATAGCCACAGAACAGAGAAGAAAAGCAAGGGAGGATTGAAGAAAGACCTTTTATTTCAAGGTTCAAGACTTACCTCGACAGAGAAGTTTGTGGCTAAACATATACCACATCACAGTAGACAACAGCACACACTGCATTTACTCTAGAGAACAATTGTTGTAATATAAAAAGATGCATATTAAACAATTTTGTAATATACACAGTGCAGTGATTTTTTTTTTTTTTAATAGTGTACACACATATAAGTACACAAAGTATACAGGAAAAATGTCTGTTGAACAAAAAGTTCAAATCAAAAGCAGTTTTGTCACAGAAAATTATCTGTGAAAAAGACAACCCATGATTTCCCCCCCCCCCCCCCAACACACACACATATCAGTTCTACCCAGAGTTGCTGGTCTGTTTTCATGGGACACATTGTGTTTATTAAAAGACAGGTTGTCCACTTTATGTGAAATTAGTGCCAAATACACTAAACAAATGTATGAACTGCATTACAGTGTTTCAGAAAGTTGGTACATCTGTCTGTTACAGACATTTTGGTGCAAGCTTCTATAAATGAAGGTCAAGGTTACTGAATGTGCAAATCACTACTGGTCTGTCATCTCAGATTAGATTAAAGGACGAATTTAACAACTGCAAAATAAAATTTTGCTTCAATCAGACTACTGGTCCATCATCTTAGATTAAACAATGAATTTAACAACTGCAAAATAAAATTTGCTTTCAGACACAAAAAAATCAATAAAGCAACAACCTTCAGATCTACTTTAATTCCAACATATTTGTGAACTTGAAATAGACGATTTCCAGAAATAACAGACAAAGATAATTTGACAGTGTTTTCTTACTCTGGGAGAGTGAAGTCCCCTGAATGAAGGCGGCAGCTGAGAAGAGCCGATCTGCGACAGTTTTAGGTCTTCAGGCATGGACCTATTATAATTTATACTAGACTACCAGCTGGGGAACCTACTATCCAATCTGCATGTTCCCCACGAACAGTGAGTGCTTGATCGACATTTCTGATGCCTTTTCTGCCTTTGTTTACGGGTATCTGTCATCTTCCCCACGTGCTCACTGTACCCCAAAAAGCGTGACTACTCTGCACTACACCCGCAGGCATGGACCTGTATTATATACAGGCCATGCCTGTAGGCACTTACCGAGTGCAGTCCCCTGGATTTCCAAAGATCGTCTATTTGGCTGAGGTCTATAAACTGTCAGAATTCTAACTATCATCATAATGAATCTGGAGAGTTGGAACAACAGTTTCATTAAAACTACACTGAAATGAAACTACACTGTTCTTCTAAGTCACAGACCATGTACAATAGGAATTCAGTCAGGTTAAATTGTTTGTCAGCAATCCTCAGCTAAACTCTGAGGTTCATGTTATGGTTGGTGAGAATGTAGTGTGTGCAACCATTTTCTGACGCTCATACATACGTGCTACTGCCATACATTAAAACTTCTACAGTGTTTGTCTACCATTATAACAACAGCATTCTGACTCATGGAGCTTTAAGGATGACGTTTGCACTGCCACAACTATTGCTATGACTCAAAGCTTTCCTGGCAACAGAAGTCTTAACAAAACCAACGTTTTGCTTCAAGTTCAACCCCAGTGTCCTGACTAGAGTCACAAACTAAAATGTCAATGATATTAATGAGTGCAGTTATTAACAATATTGCCATAAATAGACATTAAAAAACAACAACACAAAAACACAACAACAACAGTTGAATTGTGTTGTAATCTTATTGCACTTATTCTTGAAAAGGAAAATACACCATTTCCATTCTTTATCCAGCAAGCACACACGCGCGCGCACACACACACACACACACAATCAACCAAAGTGAGACCAATTCATCACATACACAATCTGAAACAGAATGAGGCCCAGTGTGCTTGTGCAAAATCAACAAACACGAGAGTTAAAAAGCACTCAAAAGATGTTGCACAAACACAGCGAAGACCTGAGATGCCTACAGTAACTCTCACCTGGCATGCAAGTAAATAATTATGAGGTACATAAGATAAACTCCACCTGAGGTACATTTTAGATATATATATATATATATACCACCCATATATATATATATATAGAACATAGTTCAGGAGCTGTGTGATAGCCGAGGTGGCTGTCCGTCCCAACGAGCCTTCTGGTTTCCGTGGACATAAAGCTATATTGAACCATGCTTCGGCACTGGTCTCAGCATGTCCCTAATATGTCAAGTGACATCTGAGGACATCAAGCAATACTACCTACCTATATAAAACATGGTGCTTAACATCTACAGAAACCACAAGGCTCATTAGAAAACATATAGATGATGTACCTATATATAAGACATACATATATTGAGAAAGAGGTACATCCTCTGTTAAACCTCTATATATATATATCATATACATATGGCATGTATGTAAATACAAGGTACATAAACTCCACCAGAGGTATATCTGAGGCTGTACCTCTGGTGGGTTTATGTACCTTGTATTTACTTGCATGCCAGATGAGAGTTACCATAGGCAACTCTGGTCTTGGTCATTTTGTTTGTGTGACGTCTTTCAAGAGCTAATTAACTCCCTTGTTTGTTGGTTCATCACACACGTAGGTTGATTCAGCACACACACACACACACACACCACACACACACACACACACACACACACACATAGGTTGATTCAGCACACAACACACACACACACACACACACACACAACACACATACACACACACACATAGGTTGATTCAGCACACACACACACACACACACACACACACACACACACACATACACACACACACATAGGTTGATTCACACACACACACACACACACACACACACACACACACACACACACACACACATAGGTTGATTCAGCACCACACACACACACACACACACACACAACACATACACCACATAGGTTGATTCGCACACACACACACACACACACACACACACATACACACACACACACACATAGTTGATCCAAACACAACACACACACACACACACCACACACACACACACACACACACACACACACACACACACCACACCATACTACACACACATTCCACACACCACATTAATTAAAGTAAGCTCAATTCACGCTCTGCTTCCAAAATATTCAGTAGCCTCTTCTCGTTCCTCTGACACCAAATCCTCAAAGTCATAACTGCTGCCACTTCATCACGTTCACAATCGCCGCCTTCATCATCTGTGGTCAAGCAGAGGGAACGCTCTGTTGACCTCCATCAGAGCCGTTTCCCCGTCCAGGCAGAAGACGTCCAGCAAGACCAGATATCGAGGCAAAGACAAGCTGTTCTGTGAGGTGACTGACCCAACAACACTTCTGACCGCTTCCTCCTTCAGATATACGCTGGCCTCCCCAGGCCTGCTGTCAAAGGCCCCAGAGAGAAGAGCATCCAGGGTCAGATCAGAGGGACATGAGCGAAGGCTGCATGGTTTGACAGTGTTCAGAACAGCATTGGCGTTAAGGCCTCTCCACTGAATGCTGAAGAAGGTGTCTCCCTCAAAGCTGAACGCGCACTCTTCAAAAAAAACAAAAAACAAAAAACAACTGAATAAATAAAAGCATAATTCCAAAGAAAATGACATATAATGGTCACAATCCTTGACATCATTTGAACAGCACTGATTACTATTAATATCAAACACTAAAGGAGCTGCCCATTGCAAAACACAGTAGAAGCTCAACATGATTAACACTTTGGCATTTACAAATGCATACACAATAACTGAAAGGTTGGCCATCCCCTTTTCTTTTATTAGAGAGTGTTAGTACACAGGTGGTAGTGGTAGTGGTTAGGGAACTTTTCTCTCGTGACGTCAGTGATTTGTGTGCGGGTCAGAGGTTATGAAGATTGTTTACCACATAGCTCAAGTTTTTATTCTACTGCTGCGTTCTCACCACAGTGGATTCATAGGGACCATTTCCACATTATTTTGCTATGTAAACATTAAACTTTATTTTCCTTTGTAGATTAGCACCGTATGCTTGTATGAGATTGTAATTTGGGTTGCATTTGTTGATTTTATTGCTGTTTTAACTTTACGATGCAACCCTACTGATTTCTTGCGAAATCAAAATGGTGGACCGTAGCAGTGCAACTGACTGAAGTAACCAGCTGCTGCCGAGTGTGCATTTGTTGTCAGTTTGTCACTGGATAATCCTTCTCAAGTTACATTTCTGTGTGAAGGGGCAGGTGTTTAGGTAGCGATCTGTGCGACTTCAGCTACGTTATGCTTGAGGCACACGCACAAGCATAGGTAGACAGTCGGGTTGCACCACTACCACCACCACCGCTACCACCCGTGTACTAACCCTCTCTATTGTCTCTGCAAGAAGTAACTCTATGAAGGCCATGAAGGCAAATGTGCAAAACAATGCAATTAAAGGATAACAAATCACGATTTAAAGCAGGTTTTTCAAACAGTTATTACGGTTACATATCAACATTTCCATCATTCTATCAAAGGCCACTGTTTTCACTGTTGCTGCTGTGCTACTACATCACCATTTTATATTTTTAATATTAGTCATTGCCGTGACAATTTTGTGTAGCAAAGACGTAATCCTCTTCCCCCACCCAAAGCAGAATGCTTCAAAACACAATGATTATACTTTGTCATACAAATCTAATCGAAGCACAGACCTGAAGATGTGGGGTTCAATCCCAGCTGAACACCATCTGAAGTACTTGTTACTTGCTGCTGCAAGGCACAAAATCACATCACTTGATCAAACATGCAAATGTACAAAGGCAATCTTCACATGTACACATTGACAACAGGTGATATTTTAATCCTTTACTGTGCTTTCACCTTGTGAAACGTTTACCACACTTTCCAGTCAAAATGCTATGTATGTATTCATTCATTAACATGTATTTGAGTGGGCAAGTGGGAACTGGTGCATGCATGTCAGTGTGTGTGTGTGTGTGTGTATGTGTGTTGTATATAATTATTGTTACTGTTTGCTAGGTGATAGCAGTAGACTACAATACTTAAATTAAGGTTCTGTTTGTTGAAATGTATGCTAATGTATTTTTTGTCATAAGCTGTTTGTACAGTGCAGTGAGTTTAACTGGCTAGAGAATAGCGCTTTATAAGAATTATTCATTTATGTGCACAGTGTGTGTAATCTCAACCGCTAATTTGCAGTTGCACCATGCTAACGTTTCCCTGGTAGCAGCTCAAAGCACTTGCTACCAAGGAAGCATGGCACAAGTAGACACTAAGACAGGTACAGTCAGCATGGATTAATAAAGCTGTTGAGAAACTGACCTAAACAGTAATAAGCAAATGTTCCCTGTGAAAGAATCAGGACCTTGTGTTCTATTTTACACACCAGCCTTTCACAAGCCACACACCTGAATATCTGCTGACCATAGAAAGGTAGCTTCAACAGATCACCAATCTTTTTGATGTTGTTGCTGTCAGTGACAGTTTGCAAGTATATCAAAACCATACCTGTACAAAAAGTTTCGTCATAAATACCTGACTGCCCAGAAAACAATTCTTCTCTTACCTGATTCTGTGCCCTGTGCGCTCTCTTGGACTGCCTAGCAAGAAAAGAAGACATGGATTTCTTTCAGGTAAGGTAATAAAACATGTGGGACTCTCTCTCAGATTCACTCTCTCATATCAACAGAATGACACAACTGTGGCATACAGCTTCTAACCTAACCAGTCCATCACAAGTATGCACTGCAAATGTGCGTTCCAAAGACTGTCTCTATGTATACTCTTCTATGCTAAGCACTGACTGCACATATATATTTTGAGCCCCAACGCTGATCACAAACTCACACCTTCAACCACCTGCCCCATCACCGTGACTGAATGACTACCATTTGTCCCTCATGTTCCCTGCACATGCACTGTGTCACTACTCACAGTGATACACAGTACTACTTCATTCTCCAGCTTAACCAAATATGCACTATTTTGCCTCACACACTGACTGCAGTAGTACCACATCAAACCTGCGACTGCTGTATATATGAACTGATCCGTTCGTGACAACATTAAGTGCACATGTGTTTATTTACTTTACAAGCCAGAACGTAGTCTGTTTTGGTTAACAATAACATTGTGAGAGCATGAGCTTGGAAACTCAAGAACAGAAATCAACAGCATACCGATGAGACATTCGCCCCCTATGGAAAGTAACTGTCATCAGTTTTGCTTGCACTGCAATGTGAGTTCTCTCCCTGTAGCTCAGGTTCTCCACAAATGTCATCCAGCCATCACTTGGAGTCAGCTGTGTCAGACAAACCATATATTTATATCTACATTTCTGTGTGTGTGCATGGGTGCGTGCATGTGCGTGTGCGCATGGCTATAAATTCCCTGATAGTGATACTTTCCATTGGTCCAAATCACAAACTTTACTGGTCCCACATGATTTTCACTGTTCTTCAAACATGAGTGAACCACTAATGAAAAAGAGACTAGAGACTAGGGACTGTTTTTAGAACACCCTTTTCTGAACAGCAAACATTGTCAATGTTCTTCAAACACAAGTAAACCACTAATGAAAGAGACAGATGGGAGCTGTTTTTAGAACACTTTTTTTCTGCAAGATGTCATAGCTTGTGAGGGGTGTTTCATTCGGTCATGTTAGACAGCTACTACCCTTGTCTCTAAACACTTATGGGTATGGCCCGCAGAAATACAGACGTCTTTATCTCTCTGGTAAGTGTTGAGAAAAGGTTTTTCAGTCTGACACTCTACCAACTGAGCTATCCTGCCCCTACAGTTGTACAGTTTTGTTTTGATGGGGTAAGCTCATGCGTGTACCTCCATGTTTTCATGCTGCGCACTGAATGAGTCGAGGGAAGTTGGCTGTGGAGGAAAAGAGAAGAGCACTTGGTGCAATGTTTCCTTGTCTGAGACATCACAGGGTGTTGCATGGGCAAAACGTTGTGCAGACCGTAATGTGGCCCCACTGGCAAATGGGTAATCTACATCTTCATCCGCACCATGAACGTAAATCTACAGAAAAACAATAAAACGCATAAGCAAGGCATGCATATGTGTGTATATATATATATATATATAAAAGTCCTGTTAGGAGAGAAAAAAGGGTATTTTCATCAGAAGGCATTAATAAATTACAATGTGTACACAGAAGCGCAGCTCTAATTTCTATTGACAACAGTTTTCCATGTAATTGAAAGTACATGGACTTCTATTTCTTAATTTTAATCCATTCTGTTCGTGCTATTGCCTGCACTAATGTCACTAGAGCTTCAACTAATGAGATAATGCGCCATTTTTCACTCTGCCAGCATACACCTTTCACTCTCTCTCTGTCCATCACTCTCCATATTAGAGACTGTGCTACAAAGTGTCTGTGCTTTAAATGACACATGTGCATGCAGGTGCGTCTTCTATGCACACATGCAGGCAAAACCCCACAAAGGCTTGCCATCTGACATCAATTACTAAAGGGACGCTCATTCAATCAGTCGGCCCATAAGACAAAGCAATGTCACCATCAACTCAGTGAAAAGCAACAACCTGCGTGTCCCTGGAAGATGTGACGTAGACATGTCAAGGTTGCCGTTGTTATTCCACATCAATTACTGAAGGGATATGTGCTCATTCAATCAATCAGTTATGAACTCAGTAAAAAGCAACAACCTGTGTGTCCCTGGAAGATGTGATGTAGACTTGTTGAGGTTGCCGTTGTTATTCCACATCAATTACTAAAGGGATATGTGCTCATTCAATCAATCAGTCCATAAAACAAAGCAATGTGACCATCAAAAAGGTGAAACAACAACAACCTGTGTGTCCCTGGAAAAGGTGACGTAGACATGTCGAGGTTGCTGTTGTTATCCCACATCAATTACCAAAGGGATATGAGCTCATTCAATCAATCAGTCCATAAAACAAAGCACTGTGACCATCAACACGGTGAAACAACAACCTGTGTGTCCCTGGAAGAGGTGACGTAGACATGTCGAGGTTGCCGTGATGCCTGTAACTGATCCAAGCTGTGAACAACCCTCATGTTACGGCACACAAGAAACTGACCAGGGGCTAGCCCTTCTTCAAACTCCTCCTTCTGAAATCACAAACCAAAGCACAAGGCATAAAGACTATAAATGAATCATAATTTTTTTTTTGTGCATGTTGCTTTTGGCATCGACAGAACAAAACAATGATGCACCTGTGAACTTGGTTTGATACCATTCAAATGACCATGACCTGCATTAAAAAAAACATACCCCTGTGTGTGTGCATGTGTGCGTCTATGTGTGTTTGTGTGTGCATGTGTGTGTACACGTGTGAGCATGCGTGTTTGCGCATGCATGCAGGCATACATGTGTGCATTGTATGCATGCATTATACACGTGTGTATGCATGCATGCACACATGAACACACATGCATCCAAGGAAGGAACCGGAGGTCGAGGTGAAGGAATGCTGAAAATTTCACTGAATTCACTGGCAGCAAACACTGAAACCTGCAGTTTTAAAAGAAATAAAGATTGTGTGGACATACCTGCACACCCCTGTACAGCTCAATGATTATGGGTTGCTCGCTGGTGCTGTCCCGGACATGCACCCATCGCTTGATCCAAAACCTGCAGTCATGCCCTGGCTTACCTACAACAGAAAGGCAAACTCAGACATATATTTATATCCTGACTCAAATATCTCCACTACTGTACTGAACTCATGGTTTGTGGAAATGAAACACCAAAATACCTACAGAAACAGGTGATTTGATTTTAGATGTGAAATAAACCACTTCTTATTTGTGTGCTGTCTGACTTTCAGGTACAATATGATTATGAATTCTTACAGTTTGGTTTAGATTTCAGAACAAAGACTTAAGTTCTTCCTGTTTGAGTATGCTTAAGTATAAATTCCTCCTGTCTGAAAATATTGCAGCACAACTTCCTCATGTCTGAATATATTTATTTAAATTCCTCTTGTTAGGACACATTTCAGAATAGTTCCTCCTGTTTCAAAACATTTCAAATGTACATTTGTTGTATTTGGAGTTCCTGTTCACGAGACATTATCAAACTCTTCCTCAAAATGCAAGGGTTTTATTTTTCATGACCCCTTTTCAAAACCAGAGTATCACCCATTCAGTTTAATTACCACAGACTTTGCTGAGACATTCAAATTTATTTCAAACAAATCTTCAAAGGTACTGCTTGACTGGCATTGCAATGTGTGATGTGAAGGTTTCTCTGCCCCAGCTGGGTGGTTTCTGTGAGTGCATAGTGTGGATCACACAATTCACACAGGTCAAAACAGAAATACTGATGTGCGCAAAACTTTTGATCACACAATTCACGTCAATCAAAACAGAAATATTGATGTGTGCAAAACTTTTGATCACACAATTCACACCAGTCAAAACAGAAATACTGATGTGTGCAAAACTTTTGATCACACAATTCACACCAGTCAAAACAGAAATACTGATGTGTGTAAACCTTTTGATACAGGCAATTCACACCAGTCAAAACGGAAATACTGATGTGTGTAAACCTTTTGATCAGGCAATTCACACCAGTCAAAACAGAAATACTGATGTGTGCAAACCTTTTGATCACACGATTCACACCAGTCAAAACAGAAATACTGATGTGCGCAAAACCTTTGATCACACAATTCACGCCAAACAGAAATACTGGCGTGCACAAACCTTTCAGTTTCTCCCTTTGCACAGCTCCAACAAAAGTCAACAGCCCAGCCACGTCACAAATATAGCCATCAGGAAAGCGACTGTGACATAAACAAAAATCAAACAATCAGCAAGACCTTGTTTCAGAAATTTGGTAGAACAGGATGAGAACATTGAATACACTGCATCCCTGCATTACCGGGCATTGTCCCATGCCACTCAGCCAACCAAATTCCATCTTTTACAGTACCTACCACTTCTTCTGTAGAGCATCCAACTTCAACACTTTGAAGACTGACACTTTATTACACTTTAAGATGGAGGACAAAGTGCTTCACCCCCCCCCCCCCCCCATAAACAACCCACCCACCCTACTGCCAGATGAGACAGCTTTGGTAGTGGAAACCAGAGAGGACATCTCCAAGATCCCATCTGCGACTTTCTGTTGCGCACAAGTAAAGAAACAAATCAGGTTCCAGTGAATGCTGGCTTGATGTTTTATCTCTGGGCCCCTGGTGTTCGACTAAAACATCAGAATGGTTTTGACTTGTGAGTCAATGTTTAACACAGAAATAAAAATTAAATTTCGAAGAAAAAGAGCAGACAGCATACATAAAAAAGGTTTTATTTTTAAACACAGAGAGACACACCTCAACTGTCTCCTTGTCACAAAGTTTGTAACAGGTAACGGGAGCTGAGCATCCCGCAGGTCCTCTACAACAGCAGGATCCAGGAGAGTGACCTCCCCTGCTGGGTGGTGCACATTGACATTGATATCGACATCATACCAGGGAAGACCAGGAGGCTGCCACAGACGATGCTCAGGCATCCGAAATCGCTGCTTGACGATGAAGCTCCTCAGCAGTAATACGCTACCTTCCTGCACGCTGAACACACAAACAGATGTCTGCTATTAAAATAAGAAAACTAAAGCAAGCACCAGCTATCAGTACCACCAGCATTTTCCGCTAATATGTAACCCAGTCTGCAGCAAATAAATGAATACTATTTCAATTAAACAATTTTTAAAGCAGACTTTTTTAGAGAGAAAAAACATCAACTAAGTCAAAATCAACGTGCTGTGCTTCTGGGTAAAACTAAAAGGAACAAGACTTCAATAATGACCATCGTTATTATGATACCATCAAATCTGGATGCTTCCACAGGAAGGAGGCTTAGGTGAGGATGGGGGAGGGCATGGGGTGAGATATTCATGCGCTGTAAGTCTGGGCTCAACGAAAATGACAACTTTTGCTGTAAGTACACCACTTCGGTGGATATTCAAAACTGCGCTATAAAATGCAATTCACTCATGCAGAATCACTTGCAAGCGCAGTGAGTCTGCTTGAGAGCAGAGAATAGCGCTATATAAAAGCAATCAACAGCAACAACAACAACCACCATCACTTCAACAGTACATTCCCAATCCCATCTTACTTTACAGCTTCATTCGGCACGTACCAAACATTATGCACCCTCCAATCCTCAAGTGAAAAGCTTTTGAAAATTTGTCAATGTAATTTGAAATCTTTTGGTCAATGCTCTTTCAGTTTCATTATTCCATCTACGGAATCTTCCCACTGTCTGAATTCAAAACCCAGCTTCACTTTTTAGCCAAGCCTTTTCACAAACATAGGTGAACCATTCCTGCAAACATAGGTTGTGTGTGTGAGTGAGTGAGAGAGAGTGTGTGTGTGTGCATGCGTGCATGCATGTGTGTGTGTGTGTGCTTGCATGCGCATACACATGGAGTATGCTAATGCATGGAGTTTTTCTTCCACAAAAAAATTTGTGCTGTGTAAGAGCTAACCATTATTATTATTATTATCATTAACAAGTTTTTAGGTACACAGGCTGGAGCTGAAGCAGATCTACACTTACTAATTGAGAAATCTCGGTGCCATGACATTCCAAAAGACAGCCACACAGCATCCAGTCTCATCACCCACCACCAGCTGCAGCTGAAGGCAATCAGAATGTGTATCAACTGACTGCGTGTCTACTGGCACAGTTGTGTACAAGGCATATCCCTCCCACCCCCACCCCACCCAAAAAAGGAAGGTAACACCAGACTTGGGTTTGAGCACACTGCTTAAAAAAGAAGACATAAGCCAAACTCATGCAAACAGCATACACAATATGAATTCATGTACTCTATCAATAAAAGAGTCATCTTATTCAAAAGCCCCGAACTTTAACCTAAACGCTCCTATGCATGGACCTGCTTTTGTCAAAATTAATACAACTGCCATTATCATCAATGGTTCAAACAAAAACTATTGGCCATCATTTGATGACTAGTTCAGACATCTACCAACAACAAACAACAAAGCAACCAAAGAAAAAAAAGAAGAAAAAAACCCCTCCCAAAGCAGCTCTTAACCACAGCTAAAAGAAAGAAAAAGAGAAAAAGCAGCAAACAATGAAATATACACAAGGTAAAAAGATACAGGTGGACAAACCATCAAATGATTCCCTCCACCCACATCCCCACCAAGCCAGCCCAAGTCCTACCTGGAAGGGCCACTTGTCCCGTGTGCTGGGTCGGGCATAATGTATCAACCTTGACCTCCGCATGACACGCAGCAGGAGGCGTGGCTTGGCAGCTTGAATTGAGTGCCACCTGGTGGCAACTTCTCGCAGGCTGTACAGATCCTGACTTGTCACGTTGCCTGGACTGCTGGATACTTCAACTGCAACAAACGGAAACCAGTCTGCAGGATACACAATGCTGGAAGCGTGGTATCTTTCTCTCAGTCTTTCTCTCTTTCTCAGTCTCTGTTTCTCTCAGTCTTTCTATCTTTCTCTCAGTCTCTGTGTAACATATTGTCTATATCTGTGCATGACTTTGTATCTGACAAGGCTGGTGTAAGCAGCTATGAAGTATTGCATGGGCATGGACAATATTATATATATGTAATATAGTCAGTCTATTGCATGGACATGGACCATATTAATTTTTATTATATGTAATATAAATTATAATCAGTCTGTTAAAGTGTTATTATTAAAAGACAACTTTATGCACCTGTTTCACTGTTGTGTGATGCAGCACTAGCAGTAGCAGTTTATATTGTTTACAAGCTCAGCATTGTAATCAATAATCATAAAATGGCTCTGTTATACCCCTAATACTCACATAAAGAGAGGCTCTGTTCTTGCCCCCCTACTACTCACATAAAGAGAGGCTATCAGCTGGCATAAACTATAAAGCCACTTCTGCACATAAAGATGACACAAAGAAGAACAAGCAGTACTGAGAGACTGTCCACCTTTCTGAGTCAATAAAAAAAAAAAAAAAAAAGACAACTCACAAAGTTGGTAAAAACCCTGTAAATACAACTACACTTCCACTCCAGTCACAGTGAAAGACCAACTGTCTTTCGTGACTGATTCTGGGCGGCTGCTTTTTGAGCAGGAATATACTGTAATTTCCCATCTGAGCAAAGTGTTCCAAAGCTGTTTGAGCAGGAATATACTGTAATTTCCCATCTGAGCAAAGTGTTCCAAAGCTGTTTGAGCAGGAATATACTGTAATTTCCCATCTGAGCAAAGTGTTCCAAAGCTGTTTGAGCAGGAATATACTGTAATTTCCCATCTGAGCAAAGTGTTCCAAAGCTGTTTGAGCAGGAATATACTGTAATTTCCCATCTGAGCAAAGTGTTCCAAAGCTGTTTGAGCAGGAATATACTGTAATTTCCCATCTGAGCAAAGTGTTCCAAAGCTGTTTGAGCAGGAATATACTGTAATTTCCCATCTGAGCAAAGTGTTCCAAAGCTGTTTGAGCAGGAATATACTGTAATTTCCCATCTGAGCAAAGTGTTCCAAAGCTGTTTCCTAACCCTACTCCACACTTACCTTCAAAGTTGTCGGCAGTTTTGACCACATCAGCATTTGACCAGACATCAATATAGTACCCCCTGCCGGATGCTAATGGTCGTGGTTCTCGTGAAGGAGCGTTATCTCTTGAACACCATGGTAACCTGGCTAAGTCTGCAGACAGAGGTCTACACTAAGTCTCATATATATATATATATATATATATATATATATATATATATATATATATATATATCATCTCAGACCTATACAATCTCATAACATCATAGAACCAAAATTACAAGATTTGAAAACAGAAGCACAACTTTAAATCACTGATCTCTAATCTGAGTTAAACTCATTGCACTGTGCAAACAACTCACAACTAAAAAACATTTATGCCTAAATAAATAACCTAAACCATAATTTTCATGCTCTACCATCAACATTTTTTAAACCATACTGTTGACTTTTGTCTTTTGACTAATATTCATTTGCACTTTTCAGCAAAGAAAATTTGTGTTCACCAGGAGAAAAGAATCACTTGTGAGGAGGAATGATAAATTGCTGGTCATGTGTGCACTGAGTAATGACTAGTTTTGCAAATTTAAATTCAAAGTACTTTGCCGTACAACATTTTAAACTCATTTTGGAAGTGCCAGGAATAAACATGCCAGTCATTCTGGCACTTCACCTCTTTCCACCTCCTTCAAAAAGCCAATAGGCTGTCCAAGTACCACTGTAACATAAACAGAGCACCTGCCCCTGCTGTTTATGAAAGATCAAGCACCTTGAGTGTGCAGGTTGAAGCATGATTTCAAACACACATTCTGCTGTTTGAGTAAACAACAAAATACGTTTGAAATCATTGTGTAAATGGGCAGAGCTGTCTGGCTAAACACAAGTGGTCAATTCATGAACCAAAAATTGTAATGTCTATTAACCTATAAATAATAAAACAAAATATCAAGAAAGGCAACAAACTTGACATACTCCAGTGTGCTACTGACTTGCTGAGGTCCAAACCTACCGCCAATAGCAGCCGCGTCCTGTTGGTCAACAACTGTCACATCCTCAACAACTGGGATGACCGGCCCGTTAAGAGTCGTTTCATCATATCGCAGGTTTACTCTGGTCAGTCTGATGAGAGAGCCTGCACGAATCTACACAAAACAAAATAATACATACCGTTATTTCTGGATGACAAAGCACTTTTAATATAACTTATAAATCACACTCCTGAAATTTAGCTCAAAAGTTAAAAGAAAAATGACCAATTGCAAGGCACAGGGGTCAGATTTGAAGAAAAACCTTGAGTATCGCCTTAAGGCCTGGAGTTAGAATCCAAATATTATGATACTTCAAATTCAGTTGGTACACAGGTTATGTAACTTAAAAAATAACTGCTTGATATATTATAAACACAAGTCAGATCTTTTAGGTAAAGGTCCGTTCACCTGTACTTTCAAGTGTCATTAATTATAATAATCATGTGATAGCCAAAAGATTTAAACATAATTATTTGATTATTTCAGACAATAAATACTGTAATACTGTAACGGTTAGTAATTTGTACTTTCACTTGTTTAAGTATCAACATGAAGCAGGGCAAAGCCCTGTGCACCTGTGAAAATCAACAAGGGAGTTAATTAGTGCTTGAAAGACACTGCCTGAACGCAATCACATGACCGTGTTTTACAAACTTACAGAAACCCCCGAGTCCTGAGTCTCCTGTGCTAATTCTCACGTGGCATAATAATAATAATAATAATACATAGCACTTCTATGAGTGACTTTGCTGGCTTGAGCATTGCACTGCCCAAATAGGCCCAGCGCCACCTGGCTAGTGTAGGGGAGATCATTTGCAGCTGACTTCAGCTTTGTCAAAGCCCCAAATATGCCCAGCACCACCAAGCGGAGTGATCTGCAGCTAAGTCGCCCATTTGGCGGTTCAGGCGGGGTTGTTAACTCCCTTGACTTTTTCCCAGCTGCGCTGAAGTCCCTTGGCTGCTTTTACTTCCGGTGCATACTTTCTTCACAATGGAAGGCGGTGACAGTGAATTTGCAAATTTCACACTGCCAACTTTAAAGGCATTTTTGGAGGCCCGTAGTCAGAATGTGTCTGGCAACAAGCAATAACTTGTTGCTCGTACTATAGGATGCCCCAAAACGCATTTTTTCCACGAACTCGCAATCTTCTGGTCAGCAAAAAAACGACACAAAGACACTTTTTTCCACCCATCATCCCCTTTCCCAGGTAATTTTTGCAACTGCAACAGTGGTGGCATTTGTATTGCTTTGCAATTCTAGGTTCAACTTCCATTGAAGCAACGCCTACTCAGAAATTGGTCCGGAAGTGACGCTGTGACCTCTCGCGACTTCTTGTGTGAAAGATTAGAAAGGGCATTCACTTGTGCAAACCAGCTTCACTGAACCACCCACTAGTGAAATGTCCATAACATGACTTAGCTCAAAGTGCTTTACACAAAAAGTATGTACATGTATAATTATTTGCACTGTACAGGACATCAGTAATCATATTAACACCACCTCCTCTACATGTACACGAGCATGTGCCAAAAGGTGCTGCTTAGAAGGCGGACATTAGAGTGAAAAATAAAAGCAGAAAAGTCATTTAGCAAGTAACACCATTTAAAAGATAAGTCTTTTTTATATACATTTCAGGTCTGAAAAAGATAACTTGATGAAGCGAGTCTGAGAAAAAGACATTTAAAGACGGACACCTGAATCTGTCGGATGCAACACAGGACACAATGTTTGTTTTGATTTAATCCTTGAATTTAATGATTGCTATCAATCTGTGGGGAAAATAAACATCCATCGTTTATAACAAGACAGTAAAACTTAAATTGACTCAATTCACTTTTTATTTCATATTCAAAATCATAACAATGATGTCCTGTGATACATCCGACAGACTGCCACCTTAATTTTTTTAATAAAATGAAAATGAAACACAACACTGAATCAAAAATAGGATGTGTTTATTAGAATTTATGAAGCATAGTTGTTTCCATGACTGCAGCATGAAATAAGGTCATCAACGACATTTTTTTACATTTTATCTGTCGGATGTAACGATTATTGGATGGACATAACATTTCCCATGCTCACAATACATAGCGTATAAAATAACAGTGCTGATTTCCCTATACTGCAACAAAATGTTACCAGCTGATTTAGTAGTGGTTTTAATGACTGCAGCACTAAACAAGTTGCTTGTATAGTCGTAATTTTGTCAAAGGCCCTTTTTCAGCATTTTATCTGTTGGATGTAACAACTCTATGGTGGACACAACACTTCCTTTCCTGTAAAACATATGCACAGCTAATAAAATCACTTTGTTTCCTACATCTGACACATTGCTGTAAATACTGAACAAGGCCAAAACCATTATTTAAAGTAATGCACTGTCGGATGCCTCGCATATCAGAGGACACAATGGAATATGTAACACTGGACAGTCAGTATGTGACTTAGAAAAAGTACAGCCAAGTTGTCATTATTATTCTTTCATTGACAAAACAGAAAACCATGTGAATTACAAATGTACATTCACCCTATACCCTATTGTTAACAGCAGGTAAAATTCAATTACGAAAGACATTGATTTGGCATTCAAGTCTCACTACCTGGAATAACAACTGTAACACATTGTAAGTAACCAGAAACAGTAATGCAAAATCTGGAAACTGATGACAAAGCATAGAGAATTTCCCATGTTAACACTACTTCTTCCCATCCTAATAAATGTGAAAGATTTGTTTTAAGTGAGTTTGCACTTCAGCATTGAGACATATCTTTATTTCTCTGCTGTTCCTAAGTACTGCAGTGCTTCCCAGGACAAATCTGGCTTCATGCTCCACTAATGTTGTCCCTGCTGTGTCATGAAAAACACTTGCTCTTGCCCTTTTGGAGCATCAACCTCTTTAGCCTGAAAAGAAACATGCATGTGTACAAAATAAGGCAATATAACAACTGTTTTTGAGGATATGTCTCCTTATTTATAGGTATGCAACTCTGGAGACCTACATGCATATAAGATATTGTGTGTGTCTGCATGCGCACGTGTGTGTGTTTTAACTTTCCCCGAATATATATATAATTTATATATATATATATATATATATATATATATATATTACTATCTATACCAGACATTAGGTAATATTACTAACATATATATAAATATAGTGTTGTAGTTGAAACATAATAACACAAATACCAGGTTACCCCCTCCTTTTTAAATTTCTGTTCATTTGGTCTTTTCATCCCTACTAACTTCCACCCCCACCCTACATTGTGCCACAGTGTATTGTATTTTGTGTTGTATGAATTTTGTTGTCTTCATGTTGCATATTTATAGTG
The DNA here is from genome assembly GCA_018857735.1 of Alviniconcha marisindica. Classification (NCBI taxonomy): domain Eukaryota; kingdom Metazoa; phylum Mollusca; class Gastropoda; family Provannidae; genus Alviniconcha; species Alviniconcha marisindica. Next base: position 970,818 of record JABMCL010002457.1, read on the forward strand.
AATTGTCACAACAATTCTACTTTATATGCTGCACTGTATTGTATTTGTACTGCAATGCACATATAAAACTACATCAGTTAAAAAATTCTATTCTGGCTTTCACTAGTTTCAGCACACACTTTAGAATGCATCTGTCCTGCTAGAAATAGAATCAAAACAACAATAACAATATGCTTTATTCATCCCAGGGAAACGAGAAGGCCTGAAGATAAAATAATTTTAAAAAACCCATCTCCCTAATCACAATGTTAATGTCATGGTAATGCTTCTTTTCTTTTTTCTTTCTTCTTTTTGTTGTTGTTGTTGTTGTGTGTTTGTACAATTTGTATAAATTGGTATAAATAGATAATTTAGGGCTAAGCCTTTTTTAAACTCTTAGTTCACATCACAGACAGCAAAAATAAACCTGTAGAGTTGCAGAAGTATACTGAGGAGTAAGAATTTGTGTCATGGCATCATGCTGTTCCGATTGACTGAACAAATGAAAAAAACGCTGTCCAACAGCAGCAAATCAACTCCAAAACGTGTGCCGTCGTAAACACGGGTATTTTCACCATTACGAAGTAAACATTTGAACGTATAAGTTTTTCTCTTTCAGTCGAAACACTAAGAAAAAATAGTTTGTTGATCGAAACTTGGACATTACTGTGCAAAATTCGGTCACTCGCGATCGAAACACTGACCTAAGGCCTGCTTGTGTCATCCGAGAAACAGCGGGCTATCGAACGAAGACATCACTTTGAATTTGCACACTGCTGACCGAAACCTGTTTAATAATGGTCACTTCGCTTACAATTACGAATGAAAATGCAAAAATAACGTTGTATCAATGAAAAGTAACTATTTAATCTGTCAGACGCAACATCACATTTCGATCGAAACTGTTAAAAGGTACATGACCCAAATCGAAAATTCACTCACCGTTCCTTGTTGGCACCATGTTTGAAGAGAAAGTAGGCGCAAAGCACCGTGAGTAAACCTGGCCGCGCTTTCTGCAAAAAGACTGTGGTCACAAAATCGACGTTTATCCCCAGAATCGGCAATTCTTCGATCGTAACGGACTGACAAAATAAACACTTGAAATTTTAAACTTGATTTTTTTTATTACGAACGGAATCCAACGCTTTTATTAACACTGCTTTCGACTAAACACTGATTTTAGCAACAGCTTCTTTGTTTCACCACCCACAAGTCTGCAGTGAATAGTAGCAGACGAACGTTTTCGTCAGCATCGGAACCGGACCCAATGCGTTTTGTTTCAATTATTCAGATTTTACAAATAGTTATGAGCCGTTTTCTCAAGCAATAAAAAGCTTTGACTATGTCCTGTCAGGCAGCAAAGGGAAAAGCCTAAAGAAGAAAGATGCAAACAAAACGACAACTGAAGCGATGCACCCGAAATGTCCACCCTTCCTTTGCCGATTTTCGGCCCAGACTTGGTGTAAATTTTCATATTTTACTAACTCAAAACTGACTTTGGGAGTCAAGTTTATCTTTATTATCTCTTTGATGCATACTCTTTCAAATAGTTAGGTTTGTTCAGAGAAAACTTAAACCTGAAGAAGCATTTACGGCCAAAAAATGGATGGTCCTCGCCGAGCACCTTTTGGCACAGGCTCCCATAGCTGAAACATCAAAGGAACTTAATTAAGCTAATAAGACAAAGCAAAATGCCATTCGTTTCATCTTTGCTGTAACCATGCATCTCTCCCTCCCTCATAAAAATATATACTATATAATATTAATTTATATAATCATAACTTGATCTAAATCGTTAGTTATAACCAACCTTCCTTTTCTGCACTAGATGGTTCAATGCACATGACAGCACCACTTTGCGCCGATGCTGACTGTCAGCCACAGTGATGTCATAGGCATCATAGGCATGCTGACTGGACAACCCTGTCTGTTGCAGGAACAATGGATCGATGATATATCTCTCAACATCAACTACCTGCACAGTTTAAATCAAATAAATTAATCTTTTTTTGAATTTATTATATTTTTATGGTGCTCCCATCATGCCATATGTTACGCAGTAATGAACTATACTTATGCAGCTTATAAATGTGATTTTATTTTATTTTAATGACACGGTTCCTGGTATGGTGCAAAAAGAAATTGCTTCTTCCTCAATTTATCACTGTCTCAGCTAAATTATATATTATTGAAATGAATCATTAAAACCGCATCTATTTTCACTTCTCTAAACCTTCCCCAGTAATCCTCAGTTGACAGTTGTTGGAAGCTTTTGCAAGAGGTGTCCGTGGTTGGTATAATAATACTAATAATTATAACTTAAAATAACAATTAATGTTAATAAATATCCAGGTTGTATAAACTATAATATTAATAACATAAACTTTTAAATTGAAGCATGATGGTGATGTATTTTTTGCATTAGATTATAAAGTGCCTTGAGCTCAGCTCAGCTCTGGCTACAGAAATGTTATTTATTAATATTATTATTATCACTAATATCATCATTAAAGGAACTTTCCTTCGGAGGCTAAACTTCTCATGTGCTTAGAGGAGGTTAAACAAACATGAGCTGCATTAAAGTTTTTGCGACTGAACATCCTGTTATTTTTATAATGATTTTAGAAGAGGACTTCCCAGACATTGTTACTAACCCTGTTTTCACAAGCTCTTTCCCTGTTTTAGTATGACATCATTGACAGGATACCAGAACCTCTCATCTCAGTTTTGTGTACATGTCATGTATAAATTATTTTTGTCAATGTTTACTTTTAAATCTGGACAGTGTGTGAAATAATTTCATTTTCCTAACCTTTTCATGGGGAACAGCATAAAATATATGGAAATAAATTGATATTGTTTGAAACTGCCAAGACAAACAATGAAATAATGTCCTAATAAATAATGTTCTTTTAAACCTTTTATCATTTATGTGTTTGAATCAATGAAGGCAAAATCATTTTGACGTCACTACGATATTAATAATTTGACGTCAAGATCATAGGATTAGAAAGGAAAAGGAAACAGTGGCTCTAGAAGTAGTTACTGATGGTAAGATAAGAATGACAAAACTGAAGAAAGTGACCAGGGACATGTACACAACAAGAGAACACAGGAGGGGACATGTGTTTTGTTTTGTGTGCTGCCTACTTTTGTATTACACTAGATAATGCATTCTTTTATTATATGGAGCAAATAGCCCATTGAACGAAAGCAACAAAGCACTGAGAATGAAACAGTGGTGTTCATATTTTCACAGTTCTTTTCCATTTTTTTAAGACTATGTAATCAAAGCAGAGATAGATTTGGAGCTACTAACTAGTACTACTTCTATAATATATATATATATATACTACCATTTATCTTCGGAGGACCAAAATAAAAAGAAAGCTTAGCCTTAGGATGATTGGCAAGAGACCAACAATGCAGATGAGTGACCAGGTGGAGAGAGCTTAGATTAGATGTCTGTGATAGAAAACTGGCAAAGCTGTTACTGGACACGTAAAAGGAAAGGTTCCTGATACTTTTTTTTCATTGATAGGACTAGGAGTAGTCTACCAGAACCATATATGTTTAAATATTCTACTACTAGTACTACCTGTTTGTGTAATCATAATGCGTGTGTTTCTGGTATGCCACCAGCCAATAGCTTTTTTAAATTATTATTATTATCAGAAAATGGTGTCTGAAATATTTCCAGTAGTACAACTACAAGTAGCATTGGATCAATACACTGAGAAAAACATTCATCACCTAAAACATTACGCCTCAGTCCATCACCGAGCATGATTAGTAAACAGCAGCTGGCCTTATCAGGAAGCTATCCACTATAGTGAGGTACATATTACATGATTAGGAGGTTTATTTCAAGAAAGACATAAAATTATTCACACAACCATCAGTTAAGTTGTCACCTGATGAATCATTCAATGATTAAGCCTGAACATATTACATGCCTGAAACAAGGACATTATCAATTGTTTGCAGGTTGAGTCTACAAAAAAAATGTGTAAAAGTAAAACAACAAAATGTAACCATGTAATACGCATTCCATAAATAGCTGCACCCCAATGGGATTGGGAGAGCCCCAATCTATTTTTAGACCACTACAGATAGTCTTAAACAGGCGTATTTCAAAAGAGCCAATGCAGAAATTAAAGCTATACAGATAAATTGTACCTAAAACAATAAAAATTCATGCCAAATCTTTGTGAGCTAGTTTCTTTAGTTTAAAACAACAACAACAACAACAAAAAATTGCTTTACTGAAACATTAAATCTTATTAATATTATATTTCTAAATTGACAACGTAAGTATGATATTAATAAGGACTGAAGCAAAGTTTATAAATGCTATTGTTAAATAAATACTTCTAGTTCTAGTTCTACATCTAATGCCAAATCACTGCCCACATTCCAAAACTGGCAAAAGTGAAAGTTGAAATTGTACTGAGCCGACGGCGTGTGGTACCAGTTCTCGTTGGGCAAATCGTGGGTAATCCTTTTCACTATTTCAGCAATAAATACCCATACAACACAGGTTTGAGCGCCGAACGCTGGGCTGTCTAATGATTGCAGAATACTTCAGATACGCTTGCTTATTCTGTATTATTATTATATTTCTCACTTCATTGGTTTAAAAGCGTGCGCCACAAAAAAATCAAACACTGAGCTCAGGAGCTGTGTGATAGCCACTGTCCTTATTAGGCGTATCGTCTCTGTGGACGAAAAGTGAAATGGTGCTCCACATTTGAAGAATTTGAAGAAGAAGAAATTAGAGTAGTCATAACGCAACTTGCAGAATATCACACGTACAGTCACTGTAGTTCGTTCCAAATCATCTTGAATTGAACTGTCGTCGGACATTCTGCCACTGATGCATTCAGGTTCCCACTGGGCCTTTTGAAAAGGCCTGCAAACAATTAGCTACGTGCTTTGTTCTTCAATTTGCTTGTCGCACTTTGAGTTTTCCGCCATTGTTATTCGAAAACCGGAACCGGAAATAGATGAGGCGACAAAATCGAAAGTTCATAGCAGACAGTAACGAAAGTAAAAACATGGCTACTGTCCGAAAAACTCTACTTCCTGAGTTGTATTAAAGTAAAGGGACGTAAGCCACTAGGACATGTCTTTTTCACAAAATATCAGTAAATCCTTCATATAATTATATATTTTTCTCTCTTCAGTTTTTTTAAACAAAGTATGTTTTAAGAAGGCTATTTCATTTCAGAAAAATCCAGATTGAAGAAGTGGTTGTTAAAAGAAAATAGCAGGTGAATGTCAGTTTCTCTCTCTCTCTCTCTCTCTCTGTTTTAACATGGACAGCTTGTAAGACTAGGTTTCTGCCTAAAATCTTTATCCTTGAGTATTAAAGTTTAATCACTCAATCATTCAATCAATCAATCAATCTTTCTCTTGCTCACACACACACACACACACAACACACACACACACACACACACACACACACACACACACACACACACACACACACACACACACACACACAAATGCACACATGCATGCATGCATGCATGCACACACACACATGCGCACGCACACACACACACACACAACACAACACACACACACAAACACACACACGCAGGCACGCACACACACACATGCACACGCACACGCACACACACACACACACACCACTGAACTAGAAACTCAGTGACACATGCGCACACACACATACACACACACACACACACACACACACATGCAAACATGCACACAGGCACACACACACACACACACACACACACACACACACACACACACACACACACACACACACACACACACACACACAGAGTTGTGTACACACACAAACATTGCTAACAAAGCATGAATCAGACAAATGGTTTTATTTGTAGGTGACAATAATTATGTTTAATGTTCATAACATATGTTTCATGTTCAAACTCATGGTAAAAATTAGCAAGGGCAAGCAAAATCAAACATTGGAAATTAAACAGCACATGCATATTTATGAGAGAAGGTTGTTGGGCACTGAACCATCAAATCACCAGGTGTTCAACACCTGTGAATTTGGTGCTATATTTCAAATCAATGAAAATGTAATCAAAATGAACAACAGCCAGATGTAATGACTGAAAATAGCTGACGCAGTTACAAATGACAGAGAAGGAGAACCAGCCACATGGGCACTTGCATTTTCTTAATGCACAAAATAATGATTTAGATTATAAGAACACTGATACAACTGGAACAAAACAATGCACACTAATTCAGCAAAATACTGCCCATTACGCTGAACAGAAAACTTGTTCTGCTCAGCAGGCTAACTGCCTGCTGAACTGAAAGTAAGTGTGTGAAAAACATGTACTGTACATGTACATATTTTACTTAAAGCCTCTTTGGCCCTTAGGACTAGTGACCAGTGGCACATTACCTGAAATGGCTACATTCAGTGGCTGTGATAAGAGCAGAATAATATGCTACCATAACAGCGTTATGTGTGATGATGATGCCGTTTGCTCCTGAACTGCCCTCTCCCTAGAGTTGGCACACAAAGAGCCAGTTCAACAAGCTACAGGTGTGGTTATTTTCTCTTTTATTCTTTAAAAAATGTCCTCCGCCTCCTCTTCCTCCCTTGCATGTGTGTGCATGTGTGCATGTGTATGTGCATGCATGCATAAATGCATGTGTGTGTGTGTGTGTGTATGTGTGTGTGTCTGCGTGTCTGCGCGCACGCATGTGCGCGCGTGTGTGTGTGTGTGTGTGTGTGTGTGCATGTGTGTGTGTTGGGGGGGGGGGGGGGTTTAGAAGACATTGACTTTAAGCAACCAGATGTCATGGCATTCTTTGCTTACACAAAGCATGAGACAAAAGTATACATGTAAATAATAAATAAACAAAACAGAATACACACACACACTCATACAGGGTTGATAACAAACAGACTTCTCTTGTTGCAGGTAGCATGAGGCAACCATCACAAACATATTTCTGTTGAAACAAATTCATAAATGTTTTGTATACAAGTCTGTCCCTCAATCATATTGTTCATTTACAAATAATATAATAACCAACTTTTCACACAGGCAGTGGTACCAACAACAACAAAAAAGTGATGAATGAAAATTTACCACATCCCCACCCCCACATCCTCCCACCCCCAGCAAAGTTATTCTCTGAATGGAAATATTGATAACGACAAAAAAATTGTGATGGCAATGAATATTGTTACTATGATTATACTTAAAGGTATGCTAGGAGGCTGCACTTGCGTTGAAACACACTTTATTATTATTAACATTTGACACAAGCAAAACAACAACTGTCATTATTAAAACATTTTGTGATCATCAGAAAATGACAACTAGTGATGATTTTGGCAAAGAAAACGACGACAGGGAAAAATATCAGAATGAGAAAACCGCTATTAAGGTACCTTGTGCTGGATTTATGCTCACCCAACCCAACAGAAACCATTCAGTTGGACTCGTATGAATCACAACACCTCTGACAAACATTTGGTGAAGAAAAAATGTGATGAGAAGGAGGCATATATATATACGCATGAGTCCACTTCAGGGTGTATGATAACTCCAATTCATTGCAGACTAACACAAATTTCCTCAAAACAACGTGCCAAAAACATGGCCCCAAAATGGTATAAACTGGCTGACCTTTAAAATAGTGATCAAGATTTGGCGATTTGGATAAGAGGAAGGCAAGCCAAAAACAAACAAACAAACAAATAGTAAAGAAAATTTGTCCAAAATTAACCGGCGCCAGTGTCCCACATTTTTCTAGTGGCTGGCACTGAGAAATTTGTCAAGTATCGTGAGGGTGTCCATTATTTGTCTTTTCAGCGACTCTCCCAAAGGGGCAGAACTACAACAGGTGTAGAAACTGGCAGAGTATCCACGGCTATCACAGGTTCTCTGTTTTAATCCAGGAATAGGTCAGAATATAGCTTTGTATGCTTTGCCCGCTGCCAGGAAATCTACAGTAAAATCTGTAAGTAACAATAAAATGAAATTTTACTTATAATAATTACAAAGGCTTGTGTTTTACTCTGAGTATCTAGACCCTCTTGGATGAAAACACAAAGCAGGTCATATCAGAGTCTCCATTGATTTTAGGAAGAGAGGGCAAAAGAGAGAGTGGGGAAGAGACAAACAAACACACACACACACACACACACACACACACACACACACACACACACACACACACACACACACACACACACACACACACACAGGTACAGACACACAGACAGAGACAGAGAGTATATCAGTAAAACTAAATTATTATGTCATAATAAAACCGCAAGGTATCATTCATCATAGCCAATGTCTTTATTAACTGCACAGAATGGAGTGCTAATATAACACGTGCACATTGTTGGCATAAATGTTAAAAGCATACCCCGCGTGTCCACAAACAACAAGCAAACATTTTTTTAAATCACTAAAAAAATATTTAAAACAATCAGTAACACCCTTCTTAAACCAATTTCAAATCGCACAAGACATATGCAATGAGAAATATAAGTCGACAAATCACAGATTTTGTTTCACCAGTATCACAGACTGAGTGGCTTCTTCCATCCCTAGTGTAATAAAACCATAAAAACAATAACAGAAGATATGTTTATCTTACAAAGGTATATATACACATAAGTAGTGTGGTCTGAAACCTGCACTGGACCACAAAACGTGATTTTTGTTGTTGAGGAAGTGGATTATTTCTACAAGTGATACCACTATGCGTCTTTGTGTGTCACTTTAAGCGGCAAAAGATCTTGTGACACGCAGCTCCCGCGGAAGTCACAACCCCAGACAAAAACTGTATGTAAGATAGCCCGTTCATTAGACTTTAAGAACATGCAGCCTTCAATTGTCTCCGACGAGGTACTGGTGGGAACAACAACCACAGGAGGTTGTGGACAGAGGGCAGTCTATATACCACAGGCTGCACTGGCACACACCACCAGAATGAGTCTACATGCAAATGGGCAGTGATACCCCCCGCTCCCCCCCCCCCCACCCCCACCCCCACCTTCCACACACGTTTTGTTTTTGTTTGTATATTTATATTTTTAATTATCAGTGTAGAGGTGACAGTTATTATACAGACAGAATCCGCAAACTTAGGCATTCTTCAGCTATTGAAATCCTCGGGTTCATCCAATGCTGGGTGAGGAGGTAGTGTGTGCAGCCGTTTCCCCATGCCTCTACAGGCTGTCATATGAACAATTGCTGCGCTACCCGCCATTCTGGCATCTGCACTCCAACTTCTGGGATTTCAACAATTTTTCACATTATGAAGATTACTATCCCTGAAAGCAATCCTGACATGGATTCATAAGACAGCCAACATTTTGCGTTAGCTTGGATGTTCTGGCTGGATACAGTATTATGATGCCCACAATGACAGTGTCAAGTGCCTCTGATCAGGGCATGATATGCATACAAGTAAAAAGGAAGAAAGACAACAAATAGATTTAAAATGTCCACAATGTCTCGACCTCGGCATTCTCTGAGGTATAATTAAATACTTTGAGCATACTTATTGATGGTTACTAGGAAACTGTATATATATACTATACTTACTTACTAAATATATACACAGTTCCCCAATAACCATCAATAAATATGCTCAAAGTTTGCTATCTCCACTAATTTGTGCGTGGGTCAATATAATTTCACACAGACGTACAAAAATAATTATAATCAATTAAAAATAACATGTCTTTACAAAGAAGTAAAATATTGCCTTTTCTGCACCGTAAAATACATTCAAGCCAATCGCTAGCGTTCGGAGCATATCCGTTGTTCACGTGCGTGCAAGCAGTTGTCACAACATTGAAGAGCCATTGGTGGTTATTCTACTCTAATCGGTAATATTCAACATCGGAAATTTCAAATATTCGTTTCGCACATTATACCTTAGTTTGAAACGCACGTGTCTGAATCATCTGATACAGAGAAGAAAAAAGAAAAGAAAAAAGTTTCCCAAGTGGTCATGCAGAGAGCCAGTAGCTGTGAACGATACATATAGCTGACGAGCTAGATTTGGCGTCGACGTTGGATAAGTCATCAGCTCCTTCGTTCAGTGTAATCGCGTGAAAACCTTTTCACGAAGGGCTGACAGACAGTTGTTGGCAGCTCATGGAGAGCGTGATGTTCACCAGCTTCATTGCACACGCTCCCCACAGTGAGAACCCCCTGCAATCTAGCCAGTCTGGATATAATGATTATGAATGTTGAAAAACAACGTCACCATCCATAACGCACCTGACGTCAAAGAATGTCTCTGTGACGTAAGCCACTGCTTACGTCCTGCAAACACTGCGGTCACTTTAAGTGCGAAAACTCATTAAGAGGTAACTCTGATAACTTAGACGAATCAATGCACAATACCCCCATCCTCCGCCCCCCTACCCCGCGCGCGGGGCATAGCGCCGTATAAGAGTTGTTATTATTATCACACTCCCCCCCCCCCCCCCCGGCCCCCTCTCCCCCTCCCCCCACCCTGGTCTCACCCCTCTACTCCCTTACTTGACATAAATATTGACTACCTACTGGCTGAATAAAACCAAACATTTTTAACTCCTCTAAAAACAACACACACACACACACACACACACACACACACACACACACACACACACACACACACACACACACACACACACACACACACACACACACACACACACACGCACCAAAACAAACAAACAAACACAAAAACCGGCTCTGACACGCCGGGAGACCATTTGAGCAACGTCAGCAAGCAAGCAACGACGTCATGACGAAAGGAGTGACGACGACACGCTGGAACTGATCAAAGTCCGCTCAGTCCGAGACGTCTCGCCATTCAGCGCCGCCTGTTGGCAGCAGGACGCGTCTTGAGTTCCTGGCAGCGCGGGATGTGTCTCTCCGCCGTCAGGTCGTTGAAGGTCCGCCCGCAGTGTGGACAAGGTACGAGGTCGGGGTTGTGGGAGGGCGGAGGTGGAGGCAGGTCCTTGGCCGCCACGCCCTGCTGCTCCATCACCTGCATCTGTTTGGCGTAGCGGATGTTGTTGATGAACTCCTCGTGCTGGCGGCGCCAGTCCACCTTCTTCTTTTTCTGCAACACGGACAAGTTCGTACTCAGACTTCTTTAACCCCTTCATTGCCCCAGCCTGTAAAGTGCGCGAACATGCCTCCATGCTGACAGTATATTTTCCGGTCCTATAACAAATATGATTTTAATAGTGCGCGTTTGGGTGAAAATCCTTTCACGTACTACTGCGAAAGAGAAAAGGAAAAAGGCTAAAGGATTTTAAATTTCGCACGTTCACTGGTTGTTTTCAAATGACATCGAGGCAGTGAAAGGGTTAACGCCGAGCTGGCTCCGGAGAAGTACTGGCGAGGACCGAGATCCAAGGTAGGTAGTGTTGCTTAATGTCCTCAGATGTCAGTTGACATATTAGGGACAAGCTGTGACCAATGCCGAAGCATGGTTCAATATAGCTTTACGTCCACGGAAACCAGAAGGCTCGTTAGGACGGACAGGCCAGGACGGCCACCTCGACTCTCACACAGCTCCTGAACTATGACCGAGATCCCAGGAGGTTGTGGGGGGGGGGGGGGGGGGGGTATACCTAATGCTACTGTCACCACCAGAATGGCTCCTGCGTTAAGATGGGCAGCGATGAGAGCCATTTTACTGGCATTGTGAGTGCGCGCGATCCTATATGTGTTTGTGTACGTGCGCGCGCGCGAGCGCAGGCGATCATGTTGATGCGTGTGTTTTACCGTGCTTTGTATGAAAATGTTAATTTGTGTATGTTTTGTTTGCTTGTTTATATACCACTGATTTGTTTTTTTTGTATTTGCGATACGCATGTTTTTCTTTAAGTTGTAAAGCGCTTTGAGTCTCCGAACGCGTGCTGTAAATTTCCTATTTTCATTATTATTTTACTGTTCCATTCAGTGTGAGGGGCAAAGGCAGAGGACCGTGTCAAATAAATAATAAATTTGATGGTAAAGGAAAGCCAAAGCGAGGATTCAAATCAAGGTCGTCTGCTTGCCAGCCTAACGCCTTACCGCTGGGCCAAACCGGTTCACCACGAGACCATCTTTTATTCTCTCTGTCTCTCTTTCTCTCTCTGTCTCTCTTTCTATCTCTGTCTCTTTGTCTCTGTCTGCCTATCTCTGTCTCTGTTTTCCTGCCTGCCTGCTTGCCTGTGTGAGTGTGGTGTGTGTGTGTGTGTGTGTGTGTGTGTGTGTGTGTGTGTGTGTGTGTCTCTCTCTCTCTCTCTCTCTCTCTCTCTCTTCCTTCCCCCCCCCCCCCCCCCCCCCCTCCCCGTGTCTTTTTTTGGGGAAAAGAAATACTTATTTTATATATATATAGCTACATGTTTCTTCTATTCCTTACCTGGATCGCCTCTTCCTCCGTGCCCTCCACTGTGTGTGTGTGTGGGTGGGTGGGGAGGGGGGGGGGGGGGTTAGAGACAGACAGACAGAGACAAAGAGAGACAGAGAGAAGACGCATTACTATTTTTGCTTCGATCGATATAGACACGTACAATCTGCTGACGAGCCTGAATCGACTGAAGCTGCGCTTCTGTCAAAACAACACACGACACACATTTCTAGTCTTGCTTGTAGTTCATAACGATGTATGTTACGAAAAGGGCTCGACTAACAGTAACATCAACTCAAATTGTAGGGAATCAGTCATTGCGCATGCACCTTTCTACAACGTTGATTCAATGCGATTCTTCAGTTCGAGCACAGACAATGCATTTCGTTTCTTCGTAACATGCCTAAGTTGTGGAAGACTGCATGGACTGTCTTAACACGCCTAAGTTACGGAAGACTGCATGGACTGTCTTAGCATGGACTGTCTTAGCATGGACTGTCTTAACACGCCTAAGTTACGGAAGACTGCATGGACTGTCTTAACACGCCTAAGTTACGTAAGATTGCATGGACTGTCTTAACACGTCTAAGTTACGGAAGACTGCATGGACTGTCATAACACGCCTAAGTTACGTAAGACTGCATGGACTGTCTTAGCATGGACTGTCTTAACACGCCTAAGCTGCGTAAGACTGCATGGACTGTCTTAACACGTCTAAGTTGCGGAAGACTGCATGGACTGTCTTAACACGTCTAAGTTGCGGAAGACTGCATGGACTGTCTTAACACGTCTAAGTTGCGGAAGACTGCATGGACTGTCTTAATACGCCTAAGTTACGGAAGACTGCATGGACTGTCTTAGCATGGACTGTCTTAACACGCCTAAGTTACAGAAGACTGCATGGACTGTCTTAGCATGGACTGTCTTAACACGCCTAAGTTACGTAAGACTGCATGGACTGTCTTAACACCCATAAGTTACGGAAGACTGTATGGACTGTCTTAGCATGGACTGTCTTAACACGCCTAAGTTACGTAAGACTGCATGGACTGTCTTAACACGCCTAAGTTACGTAAGACTGCATGGACTGTCTTAACACGCCTAAGTTACGTAGGACTGCATGGACTGTCTTAACACGCCTAAGTTACGTAAGACTGCATGGACTGTCTTAACACGCCTAAGTTACGTAAGACTGCATGGACTGTCTTAACACGCGTAAGTTACGGAAGACTGCATGGACTGTCTTAGCACGTCTAAGTTACGTCGTAAGACTACATGGACTGTCCTGATTGGTACAGTTACATTTGCTCAGTCATGAAATTTTCAAACCCTCGGCCACGTAAGCTTTGCAAGGGACTGTAATCAATCTCCCCAAACGACCTGTCCTGTGTAAGTAACTCGCTATCTAAGCTGGGCAAGAAATAGTACTTTAGAGAGTCATTTCGCGGCCCTTCTTATTGATCCTCATCGATGACGTCAAACGTGGTTCAATGATGATCAAACCATGTTCCTTCGCGAAACCGTTGGCAACGGAATATTTGTTGCACTTCCGGTTTCTTCGCTGGACTTGAGGGAGAGCAGGCAAAATCCTCTTCAGCTCGCCCTGACGATCCTGTCACGTTGATTGACATCAATAAAACACACACTGACGTAGGCGCAGGTACCCTGTCTACCGCAAACACACACACACACACACACACACACCCCACACCACACCGCACCTACACAGAAGCAAGCAACCTCTCGGAGACTGCCGCATCGCCTCTGTATCTAGGGGGTGATTTATTCATCAGTGTAGTAGGTCTATT
>JABMCL010002457.1:990000-1000000 GCA_018857735.1 Alviniconcha marisindica
TTGTCGTCGTCGTCGCTCCCGATCCGCAGCCTCCTGCTTCCTCAGCATCTCCGCCTCCTGACGCTCCTGCGGGAAAAACAACAGGGAATGTCATCCTGTTCAAAGACAGTAAGGAGAAGGGTCACAGGCAGGACTACAGCATCTCCGCCTCCTGACGCTCCTGCGGGAAAAACAACAGGGAGTGTCATCCTGTTTAAAGACAGTAAGGAGAAAGGTCACAGGCAGGACTACAGCATCTCCGCCTCCTGACGCTCCTGCGGGAAAAACAACAGGGAGTGTCATCCTGTTAAAGACAGTAAGGAGAAGGGTCACAGGTAAGACTACAGCATCTCCGCCTCCTGACGCTCCTGCGGGAAAAACAACAGGGAGTGTCATCCTGTTTAAAGACAGTAAGGTCAAGGCAGGACTACAGCATCTCCGCCTCCTGACGTCCTGGGAAAAACAAAGGGAGTGTCATCCTGTTTAAAGACAGTAAGGAGAAAGCAGGACTACAGCATCTCCGCCTCCTGACGTTCCTGGGATAAACAAGAGGGAATGTCTCATACCAGTCATCCTACCTAAAGACAATATGGTCAAAGGCAGGACTACAACATCTCCGCCTCCTTACGTTCCTGGGATAAACAAAAGGAGTGTCTCACACCAGTCATCCTACCTAAAGACAACATGGTCACAGGCAGGACTACAACATCTCCGCCTCCTGACGTTCCTGCGATAAACAACAGGGAGTGTCTCACTCCAGTCATCCTACCTAAAGACAACATGGTCACAGGCAAGACTACAACATCTCCGCCTCCTGACGTTCCTGCGATAAACAACAGGGAATGTCTCATACCAGTCATCCTACCTAAAGACAACATGGTCACAGGCAAGTCTACAACATCTCCGCCTCCTGACGTTCCTGTGATAAACAACAGGGAGTGTCTCATACCAGTCATCCTACCTAAAGACAACATGGTCAAAGGCAAGACTACAACATCTCCGCCTCCTGACGCTCCTGTGATAAACAACAGGGAGTGTCTCACACCCGTCATCCTACCTAGAGACAACATGGTCAAAGGCAGGAATACAACATCGCCTCCTGACGCCCCTGTCGGGGTAAGCAACAGGAAACGTCTCATACCAATCATCCTGTCTATCTAAAGACAGCAAGGAGAAGGGTCACCGGCAGGACTACAACGTCGCCTCCTGACGCTCCTGTCGGGGTAAGCAACAGGAAACGTCCCATGCGTCTCCTCCAGTCATCCTATCTATCTAAAGACGCCAGGGGAAAGGGTCACATGCAGGATTACAACATCTCCGCCTCTTGACGCTCCTGCCGAAGGTGGAGGGGAGGGTGGGGAGGGGGAAGGGGGGGGGGGGCAACAGGAACTGTCTCATACCAGACAGCCGGCATGCCGAAGGGTCAGAAGCAACGCTAGAGGTCTCCTGCCAGGGTATACCTGCCAGAGCTGACTGTCTTTCCTTTCTTTCCCGGAATAGAGACGGTCAATTCTGGCAGGTAATCCTCGTAAAATGCTATTGTTATTTTAATCTAATTCATGAGAACTGAACCCGAAGCAGAGTAAAAGCGTCTCTCTCTCTCTCTCTCTCTCTCTCTCTCTCTCTCTCTCTCTCTCTCTCTCTCTCTCTCTCCTTCTTCTCTTCTTCTTCTTCTTCTTCTTCTTCTTCTTCTTCTTCTTCTTCTTCTTCTTCTTCTTCTTCTTCTTCTTCTTCTTCTTCTTTTCTTTGCATTGTGACGGTCAGTGCTTTGTAGCCTACCCTTCTTTTCTTTCCTCGAGTTCAGGGCCCTAAATTGGAACTGGGCAGTGTTCAAAAGTAATAACCAGTGGATAAACGAAGCTGAGGGCGGTACTATATGGGGACAGCAGAAGATTTTTGCATGCATGCCCGGCCATGTTTTCAACAGCGGCGCATGACCGTGAAAAGAGGGAATCCCTCGTTTGTTCCTTGAATTTGTAGAATAGTTATTTCTTCCATTATTTCTTTTCGCCTGAGACGCAGTACGTGCGACTGAATGGTCTAGGCTTGGAATTTTGCGGCGACATTTTGATGCTTTTTGAGGGGGTCTGTGTGCCCTGTTACAGGGATTGTACAGTCTTCATGTCCAGACGGAAACATTATTTTTCTGTTGTCCGGCCACAGCCAAACACATCAAGGTGATCTTCCCCCACTTGAAATGTAACGCAGCACCAACTTATGGCGTCTTTTCTACGTGGGCAGTCAAACTGAAATCATCTTTCGGTTGTCTTCTCCCTAGTGCTGTTAGTTGTGTGTGTGTGTGTGTGTGTGTGTGTGTGTGTGTGTGTGTGTGTGTGTGTGTGTGTGTGTGTGTGTGTGTGTGTGTGTGTGTGTGTGTGTGTGTATGTGCTTGTGCTTTAACAGACACTTTCTTCTTCTTCTTCTTCTACAAAAACAAGAAAACTGGAACCAGGAACTCTAGATTTGATTGTCACACCGTTCGACTACACCACTCTTCAAAGACTCCCGTAGGTCTACAATTCTGGACATGCTAATAACAGGGTAGATAGCTCGCTGGAAAAAGCCCGCCACAAATAGTGGATCGCGTCTATAAGATCGGAAGCAGTGAGGAGTTTGATGTGCTTGAGCTGCTTAACCTCCGCAATACTTCAGAGGAGGGGCTTGAGCCACAACCCGCGGACACAAAGCCAAAGACACACCATCGATCGCCCGGCAGAGAGAGGCACAGAAAGCGACAGCACTCGAGGATCTGCCGTGAAAGGACGAGAGTGGACCAACGTCAGTCAGGACCAACACTGGCACTGCTGTATCAAAGGCAACGCTGGGACATTTACTGAGAGACCCCGTGGGACAACTGCAGGTTTTCTGACGGAGCAAGGGCCGTCTTGAATTGAATGGCCAAGGAATAAATGAGCATGAATACAGCTCGATACGTCGCCACCACCTGCCCCGCAGATCCATGTCTGTCACTATTCTGACAGTTCTTCTTCTTCTTCTTCTTCTTCTCTCTCTCTCTCTCTCTCTCTCTCTCTCTCTCTCTCTCTCTCTCTCTCTCTCTCTCTCTCACACACACACACACACACACACACGATAAAAACGATAAAAACAACAACAGTAAAGACAACATCTACAAGAACACCAAGCATCGTCAGAGGGTAGAAAGAATGTGCACAGCGCATGCTCGTAAAAATACCCCCCCCCCTTCCTGTTCCTGTTCACATTGAAACAAAATAAAAGTTCAGACGCCTTACGTGGGATCGGGGGTAGTGACAGGTGGTTGAAGAAACAAAAGTGTGTGGAGGGAAGGCGCTCTAGATATGTCTTTGTATACAATGCACTGATAACTAGCGAGATATAAAATAGGTGCACACGTTTTGAAGACACTCTCCCCCTACCCATTATCTCTATCTATCTCTTTTTGTTCCTAAAAGTGTATCTGTCCGTCTCACGGTCTGTCTGTCTGCCTGCCTGCCTTCCTGCCTTCCTGTCTGTCTGTCTGTCTCTCTTTCCCTCTGTCTCTCCCCCCCCCTCTCTCCCCCCTCTCCCTGGCTCTATCTCACGTACACACACAACACACACACACACACACACACACACACACACACACACACACACACACACACACACACACACAAACGCGCGCACGCCCTACGGGTGCACAAACCCCCAACAGACCTTTAACGTGTCATCAAAACAAACAGATATCAGTCACCATGGCAGCAAAGCAAACACATTTTGTGAAAGCAGCAAAGCAAAACAACGGTGCGCATTGCTTGTGAAAGTTCTGTGCTAGTTGGCATGCCAACCAGAGGTATCCTCAGTCAGTTTACACGGTGAGTGAACGGACATCGATGCCTAGCAGCATGAAGAAAGAGACGATATTTACACACACCGACAATTCGCTGGGCTCTGAACTTACCGCCTTGGATTCCTTCTGTTATGCCAGCGTGCAAAAATAAACATAGCGATGGTGACGCAAGTCGAACATGTATACCGTATGCGGTGGAAAACTTGGAAGAACTAATTATCTGATCGATTTCTCTCATGAAACCTTTTGAAAGTTTTTGCAATCAGCACTGTAGAATATACATATAATTATTATTACTTGTTATAATTTAAAAGAACGTACAAAAAGGAAGAAGAAGAAGAAGAAGAAGAAGAAGAAGAAGAAGAAGAAGAAGAAGAAGAAGAAGAAGAAGAAGAAGAAGAACAACAACAACAACAACAACAACAACAACAACAACAACAACAACAACACATCAATAATACACAGACAGACAGACAGACAGACAGACAGACAGACAGACACACACACACACACACACACACACACGCACGCACGCACGCACGCACGCACGCACGCACGCACGCACGCACGCACGCACCACACACACGTATACACACACAGCCGCGCGCGCGCGCGCGCACGCACACACACACACACACACACACACACACACACACACACACACACACACACACACACACACACAAACACAAAACAACAACAAAACAACAACAAAACAACAGCAACAACAACAACTTGTGACTAAGCTGATTCAGTTTTCCTCAGAGGCCCCACATGGTGTTGGTATTCAGACTTTATCGATTCTCTTCTGCACTAAATTTCTATGGGGCACTTTAGTTTTACAGCATTTACAGCATTTACAGCATGATCACTCAACCCCCCTGCACATATTTGTTCTCCCTTTTTGCTTGTTTGGAGGTGAGTGAGGTGAAACTACCCGCAAACTGACAGTCAACGAGAAGTGTGAAAACACTGATCGTTTTCGTACTTAAAAAAATCTCACGTCAATCGCTCATCGTGTTTATTGTCCTGTGCTGTGAAGCATTGTGGTGGTGTACGTAACGCCATTTATTGCTCGTGCTGATGCTCTACGGTTGCCATGGTAGCACAGTTAGGGACATCGCCAAACACATAAACTGATAGAACCCGGGTTGTACTTCTGGTAAAACTCCCAATATCTTTTAACGATCGGCTTGTTTTTCTTCTTTTTCAACGGGGCGCAATCGTTACAGTCTGCGAATGGTTCATGGCCGAGACATGACACTAAGAGAAAATCGTTCCGTTCAGGATACTTTTATTTTCGCTGGTTTTGAGTCACGCTCTGCCTGTTTGACGCGCTGGTAAACATTCACGGTCCACTGGACAGCCAGCTGGATGAGTCTTCCACGCTTGCAGTCAGCATGGCAGAATCAGAATGGAGCTTTGTGTGTGTGTTTTTGGAATATTGTAAACATCAGCTCGAGCGTTTATGTTGACGTTTTCATCTGAGGCGCGCACATTTTATTTAGCATGCTACAGTTAGCCTATAATTATCTGCTGCCTTGATGGAAAAAGTGTTACACTTTTTCTGTCTTTATTTATTTATTGTTGCTGGGCGTGTTTTTTGTTTGTTGTTGTTGTGGTGTGTGTGTGTGTGTGTGTGTGTGTGTGTGTGTGTGTGTGCGTGCGTGCGTGCGTGCGTGCGTGCGTGCGTGCGTGCGTGCGTGCGTGCGTGCGTGCGGTGTGTGTGTGTGTGTGTATGTGTGTGTTTGG
This sequence comes from Alviniconcha marisindica, assembly GCA_018857735.1. Classification (NCBI taxonomy): domain Eukaryota; kingdom Metazoa; phylum Mollusca; class Gastropoda; family Provannidae; genus Alviniconcha; species Alviniconcha marisindica. The sequence goes on from JABMCL010002457.1 coordinate 995,540, forward strand.
GGGGGGGGGGGGGTAAATTGAGAACAATGTTCTGTAACATAGCCCCACGCGCTCTTCAATCCCATTAGCACTGATACGGCCCTATGTGGTTGACTGGCTCAAAGCACCAACTAACTGACTTACCCTTCCTTCCCTTTAACTACTTTCCCGGAGGGCACTGACTCGTGAGTGACGGCAACTTTTCGTCACGAATCATGCAAATTCATACAGACAAGTAAACTTAAGTAAGCCGACAATAAGCTTGCGCTTACAAAGTGTCGGGTGTTTTCAAAATATCTTGACAGAAAGATCGATTATGAGAGAGAGAGAGAGAGAGAGAGAGAGAGAGAGAGAGAGAGAGAGAGAGAGAGAGAGAGAGAGAGAGAGAGAGAGAGAGAGAGAGAGAGGTGCGGTACCAAATCGACACCTAACGTAGCTGTCAGTCAGCAACAAAAGCAAGTCCCCACCCTGATGCTGGATGAGGGAAGGTCTCCTTGACGTCGGCAAGGAGTTGAACTCACCAGCTCCTCCTCCTCTTCCCGCTCTTTTCTGAGGCGATCCAGCTCGGCCTGCTGCTGGGCGATCCTCTGCATCAGCTCCCGCTGCTGCCTCTCCAGCTCCTCGCTCTGACCTCCCTGCCCATCCCTCCTCCTCCTCCTCCTCCTCCTCCTCCTCCTCATACTCGATCTTCCCTCCCCAGTCACCGGACCCTCGGCCCGACGGAGGAGCTCGCATGTTGAGCTTCTTCAGGCGCTCTTCCCGGGCCCTGTTCTGCTCCATCTGCCACTTCTGGAAGTCGGAGAGCTTCTCCTCCCCGCGTTGCGCCGTTGGACCCGCGGACCGCTTGGCGCCTCTGGCGGCGGCTGGGGCTCTGGCCGGCATCGACACCCTCTTGGGCGAGCCGCGCGGGTTGGCGGGGGGCTTGTAGTAGTTGTCGTTCTCGTCGGTCTCCGGCGAGCTGCTGTTGTGCTTGACCAGGCGGGGCTTGTTGCTGAAGGGGGTCGGCTGCGTCGGGGCGCTGTTGACGCCCTTGTGGCGGGCCTGGATGGGGGCCAGCGGCTGCGCGCGGTCGACGCCGGCGCTGTTCTTGTGGTAGCTGTTGCCGCTGCCCGTCCTGCTCTTGGTCTGCTTGTAGTGGTGGTTGATGGGCGGCACGTAGTTCCCCTTGGCCTCCATGTCCCTCCGCTCGCGGAAGAAGTCCCTGACGGAAGGGGTGGAGCCCATCTGGCCGGCGCCCGCCTGGCGGGGCTGCATGTGGCCGGGCTGGCGGAGTTTGGAGTTGGGGTAGGCCCCGGGCCCGGCCCCGGCTCCGTTGGCGTTGGCCCCTCTCGCCACGCGCTCCACCCGCTCCATGTTCTTCCGGTAGCTGTCCTCGTACATGCCCACCAACTTCTCCTCCTTCTCCTTCAGCAGGCGGCGCTGGTAGTCGTCCCTCATCTGCAGCAGGCGCGACGGCTTCTGCTCGTCTCCTCCGCGGCCCGCCGGCTGCTTCATCGTGCCGGGGTATGCGTTCTGGTGTCCGAGAAAAGACTGGTTCTGAAGGGCCGCTCGGCTCATGCTACACTTCACGACAGGCGCGCTCGGGTCCCGACGAGAAGGGCCTGCAAAAAAGCCAATGATCGGGTTTCGTATAGTAACTGATGTCTGTTTCATGCTGAAGGAAGAAGAAGGAGATTAGTTAATTCGTAATTGGATTTTAACGCCCTGTCAACCGCTCCGGGTCACCCCAGGACAAGAGAAGAAGAGAAAAGCAACAACAACACGAACAACGGCAAGAAAGAAAAGAAAAAGACATCCTCTGCCTCCTCAGCTTCACCACCACAAGAACATAATTATAAAAAGAAAATAGCCATGGCAGTGTGTAGAAGATACTAGCTACAGCGGTATCAGGGTTGGACCCTAATTTTTTTTTTTTTTTGTAAGCCTCGTGTCAGGTTTGCATGTTAAGACTTTGTTCGCGGGCCTCGTGTCAGGGTTGGGTTATTAAGTCTTTTTCGCGGGCCTCGTATTTGGGTTGAGTCTTAAGTCATTGTTTGCCGGCCTCGTATCAGAGCTGGATCTTACTTCTCTCTTCGCCAGCCTGGAAATCAGGGTTGGATCTTAATTCTCTCTTTGGGTCTTGGAGCTTGGCGGTGTCGATATTTTCAGGCGCTGTTTGTGAAAGTACCCGGGGTGGATCTCAGAGACTGTGCTAGCCTTCTCAAATCGTGTTTTCTTCAAAAGGTAGATGAGTTCAGCTAAGAATTAGATAAAAATAACTTTATTATTAATTAAATGAAATTTTGCGTTTTGGATCATTCGAATTCCACAGCCGAGAAAAGAACACTTTTTGTTGTTGTTGTTGATGTTGTTGTTGTTGTTTATTGTTGTTGACAATTCAACATAACAAAGGTAAGAGTGAGTATACAAGTAAAATAAAATGGAGTAAGGGAAAATGCCACGTTGATTTTATTTTGAATTTAGAAGCCGACTTTCGCGGGTAGCGATTAACCGTCCTAGCTCTACAAAAAAGACCGTCAAGAGTCACAGCTGGCCAAACGGCCACCGCCCTCCATCTGATCTTGCAGCTCCGGCGTCGTGAGTACGGACTTCTCGTGCCGCACTTCATAGAGGCCGCGGCGTGCCACGAGAGAGCTTGGAGACAGGACGTTGTTTCGTGTAACAAGTCCCGCTAATCGTTACTCACGAAACTGACTAGACTTCCAAACTCAACATTAAACCAACGGGGCATTTAGACACACAATTCTTGATTTTGATCTTAGTATGTATTCATCTCTTCTATCTGTTGGAACAAAACGTATTTTCAGAAGGCTAGTTCCTTTAATTCTTTCTTTGCGGGTTTAGCACTTGTTGTGGAGCCACCGCTAACGTCTACCTGACCGAGAAAAACGGCTAGCCGCTGGTTCCCGAAGTGTTCACAGATGGCTTGGTCAGCAACGGACCACTGACCGAGAAAAACGGCTAGCCACTGGTTCCCGAAATGTTCACAGATGTTCTCTCTTCTATCGGGAAAAAACTATTCAGAAAAAGGGTAGCCTTTAATTCCCGAAGTTTCACTTGATGGTCGGGCCAGCTAACGTCTACCTGACCGAGAAAAACGGCTAGCCGCTGGTTCCCGAAGTGTTCACAGATGGCTCGGTCAGCAACGGACCACTGACCGAGAAAACCGCTAGCCGCTGGTTCTAGAAGAGTTCACAGATGGTTCGGTCAGCAACGGACCACTGACCGAGAAAAACGCCTAGCCGCTGGTTCCCGAAGTGTTCACAGATGGCTCGGTCAGCAACGGACTACTGAGTTGGCGTCAGTCAAAGTCAGGGGCTTGAATGTAAAGCAAAACAAAAACAAACAAACAAACCCAAAACAACAAACAAACAAAACAACAACCCCCCCCCCACCCATTTTATTTTATTTTATTTTTTTAAATCCCACGAGTTCAGATCAATATAATGTCGCCAACTGTGATCCCGATTAAGCCTTCAAATCTCAGCCAAGAAGCATGCGGTAAATTAAGGGATTACCTATTCCTGGATGTAGCCGATAATGATTACGAAAATCCGAGCTGGAGTTTGACAGCTGTTTTAGCCAGCTGGTATTAGACTCCACAGACGGCAGATAAAGCAGATGCATGCCAACCACAAAACTGTATTTGATATGTTTCGTCTGCTGCATGTTTATACGTTTGTTACACTGGCGTTTGTTTTGTTAACATTGTCTTGGCTCATGAACGTGCGTCAGTTGCCTAAAAATCTTGGCTAGGCTTACCTCTTCTCCAGGTCGCGCGCGCGCACGCGAGAGAGAGAGAGACAGACAGACAGAGAGAGAGAGGAGAGAGAGAGAGAGAGAGAGAGAGAGAGGAGAGAAGAGGAGAGAGAGAGAGAGCAGAGAAGAGAAGAGAGAGAGAGAGAGAGGAGAGAGAGAGAGAGAGAGAGAGAGAGAGAGAGAGAGAGAGAGAGAGAGAGAGAGAGGTCAATCCGCTTTGGAAATCAAGATTTATCGGCGAAATTGTTCCTGTAAGTCAAACGAAAGCCGCGAAAGGAGGCGATCTCATCATTATAGACATTAATGACTTTCATCTCTTTCTCTTTTTTGTTGGCAAGTCGGACTCGGAACAAAGGCACTTTAGAAATAGCAGCAGGGTTTCGTGAGTAGGCATGCGCACGTTGATATCTGCGTTGGTGACCGGCACCAACTCGTGCAATTATACACCGGTGCGTGGCCATGCGTGAAATCTGACGACTCGCTTAACAATAGCTGTGACCCCAAACGACTAACGTAGGCGCGGAAGGGCTTACCGCTCGCTCATAGTTTCCGGGTGTCCGGGTATTGCTGGAGATTTAGCATGATCGAATGGCCCGGGCGTTATTTGCACGACGGATCAGCGTTTGTTTGTTTCCTTAACAACGTAAAAGAGCAGGCCTACAAAAAAGAAAGAAAAAAGGAACGTGCACGCGCATAAGCAATTTGCGCTGGGCACAGTCAAGT
>JABMCL010002457.1:1005000-1015000 GCA_018857735.1 Alviniconcha marisindica
CTTCCCATTAGATTAATTGCACCTAGCATAAAAATTGCATTATGCTCCTTATGCTCCCAGGTAGTTTCCCTCTGAAGGGATTTTTTTTTGGTTTTTGGAGTGAACAGCTGTTAAAGGGACATAACATAAGGGTATTAATGATTAAGGGATATGTTATATATATATATATATATGAGATTATGACTGATTTTTCTTTCAGGACAGGGCATGTGATATAACCTTTCGTCACCGCTCAGTGAAGACAGAAGTAATGATGATCAGACGACTGTCAGAAGATGTCCAAGGACGGCTGAGAACGGGAGTTGCTCTGACTGGTGTTGCGCAGTGTGTGGAGGAGTTAGTGCTGAACTCGGTGGATGCTGGGGCCACGTGTGTCGCTGTGCGAGTCGATCTCCAGAGCGTGACGATACAGGTGGTTGACAACGGAGCTGGCATCACCAAGGAACAACTTCCTGATGTTGGACAGAGGTTGGCTATGTTGATCAACTGTGTTTGTTCATGGAAACTTTTTACCATGTTATTCAGGCCCATAGATTATAGAAGTTGAAAATGCTCTGTTAGTCCACTGGGCTAGTGAATATGAAAAGCAGCTTGCCCAAAGGAATTATTACTACTATAATATACTAGCCTGAGACTTTTCCTCTAAAATGTTATGAAAAACATTTCCATTTCACACTTATTTTGGCAGTTTTTGCCAGGTTAAAATGATGATGACATTGCATTGTAGATGACGCTGCTCTGCTCTTTGCTGATTAAAACCTTTTTTGATTTTTAAAAATATATTTATAATTTATATAAAAATTCAGAGGTGTGTGTATGATGAATTGTTGGCTGGTGTTGCAGGTATTTTACAAGCAAGTGCCACACTGTCGAAGACCTTGACAACCTCAAATATTTTGGTTACCGTGGTGAGGCCCTGGCAAGTCTTTGCTCCGCATCATCTTTTGTTGAAATCATCACACGGCCTGTGCGATCCACTACCACCTACAGCAAGTGCTTCCACAAGGGGAAGCCACTGTCAGTAACTGAACCGAGCCAGCCAAGACCTGGGCATGGAACAACAGTCACTGCACGCAACTTGTTCTACAACCTCCCGGTGCGCAAAAAGTCATTGAATGAGGGTCTGGAATTAGAGAAGATCCGTTTTCGTGTGGCAGGGTTGGCGCTGATGTGGCCACTGATCAGCTTCAGTCTGAGAGACGATGTCACAGGGAATGTTGTTCTCCAGACACACAAGTGCAGCGGCATTCTGGCAACGTTTTCATCCTTGTTCGGAGGTGCACGTGCCAAGCACATGCGAGAGGTGAAGACGGCAGAATGACATTTTCCAGGTTTCTGGGTACGTCAGCCGAGAGAACTACAGCCGCAAAGACCTGCAGTTCGTATTTGTCAACAGAAGACTGGTGCTGAAGAGTAAGGTTCACAAACTGTTGAACACCGTGCTCGGCAAATCTGTGTTGGTCAGGCGTCGTGGTAACATGGGTGACAAGAGCACTAAACAGGCTGGAGAGTACAGAAGTCCTTTTGCAGAGGGGGGCAGTCCAACAAAACTGTTTGAACGCTACGCAGTGTACGTCATCAACATTGACTGCCCTCTCACTGCCTACGACATTACGTTCGACCCAGCCAAAACTCTGGTAGAGTTCCACGACTGGACAGAACTGACCGGGCTGATTGAGGCCATGCTGTTGAAGTTCCTCCAGGATGAGAACCTTCTGCTTCCCTCAGAGGAAGGGCTGGGTGCTGAGGAACTGGGACTGGGTTCTGCTGCCACAGTCTTGGACAAAGAGTCCACTTCATTTGCACCAGATCTGATGCATGAAACAGATGATCCCTTTGCTGGTGCTGATGACGGCTTTGATGTAGAGTTCCATGCCAACTTGCAGAGGAGGCAGTACACATGTGGGATCTCCACACACAACAATCTGAACAGCTTGTTTTCACGCACCGTCAGGAGACCCATCCAACCTCATGAGGAGGAAGGTTTCGGTGACTTCGATCCCAGCAGCCCCAAAAAGAGCAGACCGGACATTAGCATGAGTGGCACAGCTGATGAAAGTCAGCAAATCCCACCAGGCGATTCAAAATTTGGTACCACTGCTGACAAGGTTGGAAGTTTTGTCGCTCCTGCAGGAACACACCCGGTGAAAGGTTCAGCAACAGGAACTAGTCAAAGAGTGGGACAGTTGGCAGAAAAACAGGTTCTTCCCACACGCAGGGAAAGTTTGAGGCCAGGCAACGGTCAGAGGTTCAAAGAGAACTCGCCCGCGCATAATGCAGAGGGTGCTGCAGAAAGCATGGACAGTGAGGACGCAGAGATCACCCTGCCTCAGGCAGCCAGACCATTGAAGAGAGTGATCCGTCCCAGTTCCCACGAGCAAATGCTATCAGAAAGGCACAGTGACCAGGCCTTGGCATCAGGCTCAGCTTCAAATGCAAAACAGATTTGTTTGCCGCACCACTTTGCCCATTCTTCATCTTTAAGTCGCTTGAGAGCTAGGCTGGCCAGAGAACTTACACCATCACTGTCACCATCCTCAGCCTCCTCAAATAGGCAGGAGACCCACAGCAGTGCTTCTGCTACTACCTCATCTCCACACGTAGTTGAGAGGAGCAAAGATCAAAGTAACAGTAGACCAGCTGTGTGCAAAGAGATGTTGCGCTTGGGAATGGAGCTGGATGCAAAACCAACCAAAATTGTCTTACCACCCATGAAGAGACCACCATTGTTCAGGAGCAGATCTCTTGATGCTGAGTGTTCTTTGTGCTGTAGAAACATGTGCTGCTGTAAGCACAAAATTTCTGACTCGTCAAGAGCTTCCCACAAAGCCATCACCCGGATGTCAGATGACAGTAACGTCAATTATTCTTCAAATCAGATGGCAGACTTTGAGCACAGAAAGCATGGATCAGAAAGGTCAAGTTTAATAACTATCAACCCACATCATTTAACAGCAAGAACTGGTATGCGGGTAGGTGGTTCTGCCATTCAGAATGTGTTAGGTGGTTCTATGCCAAGTCATTGTTGTTCAGGAATTCCTCATCGGACTCGTACTACACACAACGATGCACCTGTGCCCGGTGATGCCAACACTGGAACATTCCACAGACACCCTGTCCCAACCAACAGGAAAGAAGATATTCCTCTTCCACCAACACAGCAAATGGTGCATACTAAGGACTTTAGTAAAGTTACCAGCAGTGAAATTCAAAGGTCAGGCAGTTCTGCATCAAGGCCAGTAGATCACAGTCAGTCTACATCCAAGCTAGCGCATACTGACCAATCAACAGCACCAAGGCCGGTTGAGCACAGTAGTTCAGCAGGGCCATGCGGTTTTTGCCCTTCTTCATCAAAGAGGTCAGGCCAGTCAACATCAGGACCTTCAGGCCCCATTGTGTCAGCATCAAGGTCAGGAACCGTAAGCCAGGCATCCAAACTGGCTCAGCTGATGCGAAAAAAGGATGTGCCAAACTCATGCGATGATGTTGCGGGATCTGGTGAGGCAGGCGTGAGCAAGAACCCCTCCTTTCACCGTGCACGTTGCTCCTGCTCGGAGAAAACTGAAACCGCTCTCCCACAGAGGCAGCACCCTGCATCTCACCCAGTGCGTACTGTCACGCAGTTGCCACAGGCGTTTTACATGCAGAGAGAAATGCATGGCAGAGATCAAAGTGCACATAACTGGCATGACGCAACTGCATTGCAAAAGCTAACCACCGCCCAGTCAATCCAGAGCACCTTGAATCAAAGATGCAGTAAAAGCACGGAGACTCAAGAACCAAGAGAAAAGAGATTGGACTGGTTGAGTCACCTGGAAAAACCTCACGCAGCACTGGAAATGTACTCAAAAGGTGAGCGTGGGAAGGATGTCCATGAACCAGGTGAGTCAGACACCCAGCATCATGCAGAACAAAGGATTTACCATCAGAATATGGCTGCTTGCAACCTACCTCCAACATCCCATGCTGAGCTTCCCACCAGCAACGCGTCGACCAGTAACAAAAATGACACGGCCAGCAAAATGCCTGGTGATGGAAGAAACGAACAAAAATGTCCCAAAGAAGTGGAAGAACAGCAGGCAGTTTCCCATTTCCCCAGAGGCATGTGCCATTTTCTGTGCATAAACTGACAGCATGGCATGACTCCCAGCAACACCTGTCTAAAGTGCCAGTGCAGTCATGGAGAAGAGATGAGGTGTCTTCTTCAGGGGATGGGCCTGTCCCCCAGTGTCCCAGAGGACATGCTGTGTCCAGCCAGGAGCTCCCTGCTGTGTGTGTGCCATCTGGTAGGCCAGTCAGCCCGGCCCAGAGCAGCAAGTGGAAGTCGCCAGAGAGTGGAGCTGGCCCGGAGCAACACCCAAGGGTTTGCTGCTGTGTGTGCTCTGTCTGGTAGGCCAGTCAGCCCGGCCCAGAGCAGCAGTGGAAGTCACCAGAGAGTGGAGCTGGCCCAGAGCAACACCCAAGGGTTTGCTGCTGCCAGTTCTCAAGGCTTTGTTCCTCAGCTTCCCCAGAGGAGGGGTAGGGGGGGTACCAAAAAATGCCTTTTGACGTTTCCAGCCCCCGGAGGCACAGGGGGTCCCCGGAGTCGGGAGAGAAAACCCCCAAATTTCTGCTCCAGTCCAAATTTGTTCCTCAGTTCAGGGATGGTGGGGCCCTCCCTTTTGATCGTTGCTGGTTTTGTCCTGATCTAGTCAAACCCAAGCCCTGCAGGGTCTACCCCAGTCAAATGGGTTTTACCCACAAGTTGCTACCCATTGCTCATCCTGATGCAAAGGAAACCACAAGCCCTGTCAGGTTGATCCTGATGCTAAGAACACCAAAAGGTCCTATTTGGCTGGTCCTGATGCAAAGGGAAACCCCTAAAAGGCCCTGTCGTGGCTGATCCTGATGCTAAGAACACCACAGGCCCTCTCGTGGCTGATCCTGATGCTAAGAACACCACAGGCCCTCTCGTGGCTGATCCTGATGCTAAGAACACCACAGGCCCCTCGTGGCTGATCCTGATGCTAAGAACACTGCAAGCCCTGTCAGTGTTGATCCTGATGCTAAGAATGCCCCACACCCCCTCATGGCTGATTCTGATGCTAAGAACACCACAAGCCCTGTCAGTGTTGATCCTGTTGCTAAGAACACCACAAGTCCTATCAGAGCTGATCCTGATGCTAAGAACACCACAAATCCCGTCAGAGCTCATCCTGGTGCTGTGATTTCCACGAAATGTACCACTGGCAATTCTGACATTAAGAATGCAGTTAGTCCTGTCACGGTCCAAGAAAAGACAACTCACTCACAGTCATCCGTGTTATGTCCTGTTTCCAGTAATGAACTCGACAGACAAAAAGTTCTGGCATTGGCCAGTGATGATATGACAGAAGACAGCAGTGTATGTGTGTGTGAACACACCAGCTGCCAGTTGCCAGATCGTCCTGATGCAAGTTCAGATGACACCTTTTTTAGCCAAAGGCTTAGATCATGTTTGTGTGGGAACCAAAGTGTGCCTGTGTCACAAAGGTCACCTGCTGGTGGTCATCCTAACGTTTTTGAGAGTGGCTGTGTGCTTTCTACCAGGGAGTCAGACAATCCGGAAGAGGAAAACGCTTTGACAGACAGTTCAGAAATACCCTGTGGTCAGGGAAGGATCCAATCTTTAGCAGTCAGTTCAATGGCATCAAGCTCCTCTGTGGCCAATTCCTGTGGTTCAGACAGTCAGTTCAGTGAGTCTGTCCTTGGCGCTTGCCCAGCAGTTGTCAACAGACCATCTGCTAAAAATGTGCATGATGCAGAAAACAAAGGAAGCGGACACAATGGAGACCATTTGCACACAAGGCAGATATCTGAACATGGAGATGTAAAGAACCAGAAAAGCAGACTAAGACTGGAAGACGGTCAGGAAAATGACTGTCATGAAGAGAGAACCTTTGCCACTACATCGTCTGAGGTTGTCGCGTCTGGTACAGAGCCAGTTTTGGTCCGTAACAATCAGTCGCCATCAGTCTCAGACAGGACCGTACATCAGGCAAAAAGAAAACTGGCAGTGGAACGTACCTACAATCTCTCCTTTCTCAGTGGAAAGAAGCCTAGATCAATGATTACCTCAGGTTCATCATGTGCAGCAGCAAATAAAGGTGAACCTCCAGCCTCCTTATCGTTCAGCAGTCAGACATGTGATGAGAGAACTCTGGTGGAAAATCAGGCTGAAAAAACTCCACTTCCATCCAAGGACTTTGGGGAGGCAAAGAGAGACGTCTGTCTTGCTCAAGAAAGTGACAGCTTTGGTGATTCTGTACCAGACAGTGCACTGGCCTGTGTAGCAATACCAGACATTGTCCCAGCATCTGCTGCTGACAGTGAAATCAACACCCCCATCTCTTTGCCAGACAGCTCACTGGCCAGTATAGCAATGTTGGGAAATGTTCCAACAGCTGCTACCAGAGACATTGGCACCCAAAACTTTATGCCAGACAGTGCTGAAAAGTATGTCTCAACAGGCAGCAGGAATGCTCAGATAACTTCCAACACTGCAAATTCTGTTCCAAACTCATTAGCCGATGTGGAAATGCCTATGAATCCTGCTGTAGCTCTGACCACACCAACAGGTGCTGTCCAGAGTGTTTCCGACACACCCAGTTCTGTCCCCGACAGCATCATCATCACAGCTGTGGCGTCAGAGAGTGAATCTGCAGCTTCGCCTCTTCCCGACTCCCAGGTGACTGGTACTGCAGGTCAGGCTCTCAGCGACTCCTTCACTCGGGTAACTCCAGCTGCCGTCATTCAGACTGGAGCAAGTGATACCTTCACACAGAATGCGTACCACCTTGTGTCTGCCCCTCCAACCGCAGCCAGTGATGGCGTGGCAGGGGAAGGCCCTGGTCTTTCCAGCACCCAGCCCGTGTTTCCAGGGACGGCGCCCAGTCCCAGCAAAGGCTGCGTGAGTGAGGAGGAGCTTGCGTCGGAACAGCCACGCAGCAGTCGTGAGTCACCAGCTGTGGGCGGAGGCGGCAGCACCAGGTGGGATGGCGAGGGTGTCGGGGATGAAGGGGAGAGGGGCAAGGAACTGGTGGCAGAAGCACCGTCAAAAGAAGCTGTGTGGATTCCAGTCACGGATCCGTCAACGGGTATGTGTGCTGAACGACGTTTGTATGTGGTTGTGCATGAAAAGCTGGTTTGAAATACTTTGCAAGAATGTGTTCTTAAAACCTGAGCTAGAGATTTAAAAAAAATTAAAAGAAGGGAAAGATAAAACAAACCTCTTGTTTATGTGATTCTTGTAAATTTTGTTAGTCTTCATAACTGCTGTGACAAAGTGTGTCTCGCCCTAATATAACTGTGCTGGTTGACTGAGCGTAAAACATCAAGTTACTTACTTACATCATAACTACTGTTGTTAATACATCTACCTGCCACTGATAACCACAGAGAAAGAAGGGTAGAATAGTTTATTTCCACCAGCAGGCAAATTTTAGGGATGCAATGACTTATGCCTTAATCTTGAGGACATTAGTTTTCATTATTACAATGTTCACAAGAGAAAACGCTTTTGTGGTAAGCTAGATGATGCTAATTTTAGAATGTGGCAGTGGTGGAACCTTGTATTGCTTGCATACCATGTCATAGTTATGATTCAGATCTCAGCTCCTGTGCCCCTTGGCATGACACCAGTTGAGGGCTGTTGGCGTCCTTCTTAGTGTGCAGTGTTACTGCTATTTTTTGGTCACTGTACAGTATTTGGGGGTGTCTGGCAGGTGGCGTGGGTCTCTGTACAATATTGGGGTGTCTGGCAGGTGGCGTGGGTCTCTGTACAGTATTTGGGTGTCTGCATGGGTCTCTGTACAGTATTTGGGTGTGTCTGGCAGGTGGCGTGGGTCTCTGTACAGTATTTGGATGTCTGCATGGGTCTGTGTACAGTATATGGGTGTGACTGGCAGGCAGCACATGTTTTTGTACAGTAAGTGGGTGTCTGGCAGGTGGCAATGGGTGTCTGTACAATATTTGGGTGTCTGGCAGGTGGCACAGGTTTTTGTACAGTAAGTAGGTGTCTGGCAGGTGGTATGGGTCTCTGTACAGTATTTGGGGGTCTGCATGGGTCTCTGTATAGTATTTGGGTGTCTGCGTGGGTCTCTGTACAGTATTTGGGTGTCTGCATGGGTGTCTGTACAGTATGTGGGTGGGTGGCAGGTGACGTGGTGTACATGAACAGCAGCTCTGGCCACACCTTGACACAGGCACAGTGGAATGAGAAGGAACTGGAACAGGCCACCAGTAGCTGTCTGGGTAAGCATGCACACTGTAATGGGCAAGCATGCACACTGTATGGGGTAAGCATGCACACTGTAGTGGGTAAGCATTCACACTGTAAGGGGTATGCATGCACACTGTACACTGTACGGGGTAAGCATGCACACTGTAAGGGGTAAGCATTCACACTGTACAGGGTAAGCATGCACACTGTAAGGGGTAAGCATTCACACTGTAAGGGGTAAGCATGCACACTGTATGGGGTAAGCATGCACACTGTAAGGGGTAAGCATGCACACTGTATGGGGTAAGTATGCACACTGTACGGGGTAAGCATGCACACTGTATGGGTTAATCATGCACACTGTATGGGGTAAGCATTCACACGGTATGGGGTAAGCATTCACACTGTAAGGGGTAAGCATGCACACTGTATGGGGTAAGCATGCACACTGTAAGGGGTAAGCATGCACACTGTATGGGGTAAGCATGCACACTGTAAGGGGTAAGCGTGCACACTGTAGTTAAAATCTGAAACAGAACAAGGCCCAGAGCACTGAAACAGCTAATTAACTCCTTTGGGTGTTGACAAAGTAGTTACATTTCACAATCAAGTTCAACTTTTACAACCCTTATACTGCTTAACTCTAATCAGATTTGTCCTTGTCCTTTTGTCCTCATATATATCATTGCCAAACTATGGAAAACAAATTGCTAGAATTAAAGAAGTGTCTGTGGAGTCGTGTCTGAACTGAATGTTATGCCAAATGGGTGAAGTTTTTGTTTAAAGCTACTCTCCCAATCCCATGCAGTGTCCCAAATTTATTTAAAGATGGGCATAAATGCAAGTCAGTAGGGATCAGTGTTGTGATCATTATTTGTTGATGTGATGACCTGTATATTTTTTCTTAACCCTCAACCACAGCAATTATTGCCAGGAATGTGTATGTGTGTGTGTGTGTGTGTGTGTGTGTGTGTGTGTGTGTGTGTGTGTGTGTGTGTGTGTGTGTGTGTGTGTGTGTGTGTGTGTGTGTGTGCATGTGTGTGTGTGTGTTAACAGCAGGTCAAAGGCAGACAACTAAGGGGAAGACACCCAACCCAAAGGAGAGCAACATTCAGGAGTTGTCCCCTCTGAGCCACCAAACACTGGAGGCACTTCTGGCTGATCATTTTGAGGCTGATGAAGAAGAGGCCCAGTCAAAGTGGAGAGAAGGAACCAAAAGCATGATGGGAGAATGTGCAACTGGCGGCAAAACTGTGTCAGACATCCTGACAAATTGGGAGAATCCTGTATTCAAAAGACCGGACCAGGTAGAGTTTGAACTGGAGCTATGATTCCTTTATTTTGATGATTCGTACAGTCATGGCTGTTTTTGGTTTGGGCTGTTCAAGTGTCGAAAAAGTGAGTGAAGGAAGTAACGTAATTTTGTAGCTTGTACATGTTAATGCTGCTGGTTATAGGTTAGAGTAAATGAGGGACACAGAAGTAAGGAATTAAGTTTGTTTTCATAATTCGTCATTACTTGTTTTTGCAGCATTTCTGCAGGTTTGCGCTGAAGAATTCTAGTGCGAAAAATTGAAGTCCAATTATGTCTTTGTGAACAATTTGTCCGGGCTTTCTGGCCAAACACCTGCACATATCTGACCAGGTGGACTTGCCTGTACTGTGCAGTGTCGTGTTTCAGATTCTGCAGGCCGTAACTAGGAGCCAGGCGGGCAGAGTTGCACGCTGTTTCTTCCATCCCACGACCTTCACAAAGCACAT
>JABMCL010002457.1:1017500-1032500 GCA_018857735.1 Alviniconcha marisindica
ATGGAGGGAGGGTGCTGGCTGGCTAGATCAGTGGATGGTTGAAGGAAGGAAGGAGACAGAGGGAGTGGTGCTGGCTGGCTAGATCAGTGAATGGTTGAAGGAAGGAAGGAGACAGAGAGGGAGGGGTGCTGGCTGGCTAGATCAGTGGACGATTGAAGGAAGGAAGGAGACAGAGGGAGGGGTGCTGGCTGGCTAGATCAGTGGACGATTGAAGGAAGGAAGGAGACAGAGGGAGGGGTGCTGGCTGGCTAGATCAGTGGACGATTGAAGAAAGGAAGGAGACAGAGAGGGAGGGGTGCTGGCTGGCTAGATCAGTGGATGGTTGAAGGGATTTAGAGATTGTTCAACTGGTTGTCTTTCAGATGGTGGCGAAGGCCTGCTGGTGTTGTTTGACCAGCATGCAGCCCATGAGAGGGTCAGGCTGGAACAGCTAACTTCAGGTAGGTTGCCTTTAACAGTTATAACAGTACAGACGTGGAAGAAAAGATCAGATGGATATTACGTGACATGTACTTTTGTTGCTCTCGGCCCCACACTGCAACATTTTGATCAAGCCATAAAGAATTTGTCTTAATCTATATGTGCACCTCCAAAACCGTTGTGGCACTGGCGATTCTGTGCAGGATTATACTAAGGATTTTATGACCCAGACTTTTTGTGGTGGAAGAGATCAGAAAAGTGGTCTTTACATCTGGACACCCCAAAAACAGCAACAACCGTTGTCTTTGATTTTGTTAAATAAATTAAATGAGAATACTGTGAGAGATAGCTGTGAGAGTTTCCTTTCAGGTTCTAGTTTTCAGCCAAGAAGGTCAAGGCCATCTCCAGACTGACTCAGTTGAAAATCACACAAAAAACATGCAGAAGAGAAGCATGGAAGGATTCTATTAGAGCAGCAGAATCTGTTAGTGCAGCAGAATCTTCGTATCTGTGAAGTTGGCTGCCTCATTAAGAAGATGTAGAAGAGAAGTGCAAAAGGATTATGTCAGAGCAGCTGAATCTGTCGGTGCAGCAGAATCATCGTATCTGTGAAGAAGAAGCAGCAGAAACGAAGAAGAAGCAAAAGAGAAGCACAAAAGGATTCTGTCAGGATTCTGTCAGGGCTAAAGCACTGTGAACATGACTTTGAAAGTTGAACCAATGATTGTTTCAGATGTGTATGAAAAAGGCAGTGGCACAGGCGACTCGTCAGGGCGCAGAATTCAGCGGTCTGATGTCAAGCCTGCCAGGACAGTTTTCCTGTCAGAGGGAGACGTGCGTCTGATGCAGAGCTTCAGGGATGAGTTTGACCGAATAGGTGGGCTCCATGTATACGCATGCCTTTTGGGATTCTTTTTTCAGCGCATTTATTTTTTCTGTACTTGTTTGTTACTGTTGGGAGTTTTTACCTTGGGAAATTAGTCACCTCTTGAGGGAAATGAGTTCTAACTATCTGGTGTTAATTAATACCTAATGTTGAAGGAATTTCTGTCAATATTTTCCAGGGCAGTGTTTTCTGCTGACCTGGGTTCTTTGATTTGCACATACCTGTAGCACTCAGGGTTCCCGTTTTCTGTTCTGTTTTTAATGGTGGACTGCATGCTGAGCTCATCACACAAGACTTGAGGAGAGGAGGAAATTCTGTAGACATTTTCCAGGGCAATGTTTTTCTTCTGCTGTAGGTTCCTTAACATGCACATGCTTTAAACAAAAAATGTTTTAAATATATATATTATCTAACCAGATGAGTTAACCAACAGTGCAGGGGGGGGGGGGGGGGGAGAGTTAAAAACCTGAACTAGGATTATTCAGCCACGCAAGCTCTCGATCCCAAATCCACTGTCAAGGACTCACGCACAGAACCTCCATCTTGGGTTGTGTGTGTGTGCGTTTTTGGGGTGTTTTTGTGTGTGTGTGCATGCATGTTTTTAATCAACTGCATTTGTAAAATTCAACCTGTTCAGAGTTCCTCAGCCATAGTTCTGTGGCTGCTGTCTTGCTGGATCTGACATGTGGTTCTGACAGAGGGGAACCCCCATTCTCTGCATGCCATGACATGTCGGGGTTGGACCAGCCTGTCGTTGCAGCTGTGAAGTGTGATGTGGGCTGTCGTCACGGAGTCCACGTTTTCTTTGCGTTTTGCATTATGCTGGGGTTGCTGTGTACATTGTGAGCACAGGTTGTGAGTTATGATTTTGATGTGGACGGATAGCACACAGACAGGGTCAAGGTTCTCCCGCATGGCATGTTAAGTTGAGGCAGCTCTGTGAATTGCAGGGGTGAAGTCTGATGCGGACAAATGGAGTGTGTGTGTGTGTGTGTGTGTGTGTGTGTGTGTGTGTGTGTGTTGTGTGTGTGTGTGTGTGTGTGTGTGTGTGTGTGTGTGTGTGTGTTTCAGGTGTGAAGTTTGATGTGGATAAGAACCACAGAGGCAGAATCAAAGTTTCCTGTCCTATGTGTTGTTGAGGTTGCTGTCTGTGTACATTGGGGTTGGGTGACTGGTCTGCACACTGTGTTGTATTGAAGTTGGTGTGTGTGTGTGTGTGCATGCGTGCATGCATGTGTGTTTCAGGTGTGAAGTTTGATGTGGACAAGCAGCACAGAGACCAGGTGCACATTCACTCCATCCCAGCCTGCATGGCTCAGAGAGAAGCCAACGACAGGAAGCGAGGCAAAGACCCACTCAGCTATGAGTACGTCCAGGTAAGAGTACGCTTTGTCTCCTCATGTTGCCTGTATTTTAAATTGAAAGGCGCACTGGTTTACATGACATGGCATAACCACATACACTGTAAAGAAACGCATTGCATTATGATCAGTTTATGTTCAAAAAGTGGCGTTTTCTTTGACAGAGAACCACATACACTAAAGAAATGCTTTGCATTATGATCAGTTTACATTCAGAAAGTGGTGTTTTCTTTGACAGAGTCAATGGTCCTGGTTGACTGGGCATAAAAACCCAGGTTACTTGACAGGCATTTTTTGGTGTCATATTTTATTTGTACATGCTCAGAAATACACGACTACCTCTTACAAGTTGACTGACTGATCTTATTACTGACTACTTCAGTGATTAGTTTGTTGAGAATATAGAGGTTGTTTTTTTAGCCATACATTTCTGTCTTTCAGGTTGTATGGCAGAACATTTTGAAACAACTTTTAATGTACGAGATGTAAAAATTAAAATTAAAAAAGGGAGTAATGCAACTTTGGACCGAAAATTAAAATGTTTTTTGATATCTGACTCCATTGTTTGTGTTTGTGTGTGCAGATAATGATCAGGGAACACAACCAGGTAATGTGCGTTTGTGAAACATCACCCAGTTGTTTGTTCAGGTCAAATTACCCAGTCCTGTCCTCCCATTCCTGTCTTTTTGCTTGCTCTTGATAGCTAACAAACTCATCTTTATGTGTCTAACTTCTAAGATACTTAAATATGAATACACAATGCCCCTCCACCCTCCTTCGCTTTGCCTCTTGCACACACACACACACACACACACACACACACACACACACACACACACACACACACATGCCTGCACCCATGCACGCAAGCACATGCACACAGAGATTCCTACACATACCCACCCATACCCCACAAACACAAACTGCTTGAACGCAAACTGTTGTAATGTTTACCAGCAAAGCACTAGACAAACCCAATTCCAAAAACAAAAGAGACCCCCCTTCTTTCTTCCCCCCACCCCCCTCCCCATAAATAACAGATCATCAAGACTTCAAGTCATCTGGTAGATGTCTCGGATTAGAATGGTGAAAGCTGTTGTCCTGTTGCATGGCTAATACATCACTGTGTATTCACACACTTTTTCATGTTGATGCACATTTGACCATTTTTGTCTTTTACAGTTGCTGTTGTCAACGGCTGGAGCCAAGCAACAGCTGCCTCAGCAAGTTCACAGGCTGCTGGCTACTCATGCTTGCAAAGGTACTCTGGGGCTACTGTCACATCCTTATTACAGACTAGAGTACCCCTCCTCAACCACAGTACACAGAGGTTTTTAAATGAGCTTTCTGATGATGTTTACCACAACACTATAAGCCAGAACCTCCTTCATGGAGCACCGGAAACAGATTTTAAACCATCTGAGCTGAGCTTTGTCCACGTCTCAAATTATTTAATTTGAGAGTTTTTATGTTTTGGTTTGACACAGAGAAAGCATTATTCCAGGTAATTTTGGGTTTGCTATAACTAAGTATTAGTGTATGCAGATTGAGAGAAAGGGGGCGTATGTCTAAGAGTGTGTATGTGCGTGTGGTTCATGATTTAGAATTATTGAGATATGTTCTTCGTTGTGCGATCGAATGACAGCTTTAATTTCCCACTGGGATGAATAAAGTATATTGTTGTTGTTATTGTCATGACTGTAAACAGGAAGTCCTTTCTTGATCCATTGAAAATAATAGGTCTGTGACTGCTTAGTCCCTAATGGGTCTGTAACTACTGTTCTTTGTTGATAATGGGCATGTGAATATGCACTGTCCATATTGGGCCTGTGGCCACTCATTGTTGATAATTAGCCTGTGATTACTCATTGCCCATAATGGGCCTATGGCTGCTCATTGCCCACAATGGGCCTATGGCTACTCATTGCCGATAATGGGCCTGTGACTACTCATTGTCCATAATGGGCCTGTGACCACTCACTGTCCAAAATGGGCTGGTGACTACTTGAATACAATAGGCCTGTGACTGTTCATTGTCCATAATAGGCCCATGGCTTCTTGTTGTCCACATTCCCTGTGACTACTCATCCATAATGGATCAGTGCTGATCCATAATGAGCCTCTGACTACTGCTTGTCCATAATGGGCCTGTAACACTGCAGTGTCCATAATGGGCTTGTGACTAGTGTCCAAAATGGGCAAGTGGCTACTCCTTGTTCCTAGTGGACATAATGGTCCTGTGACTGCTTGCCCATAATGAACCTGACTACTCT
The DNA here is from genome assembly GCA_018857735.1 of Alviniconcha marisindica. NCBI lineage: Eukaryota > Metazoa > Mollusca > Gastropoda > Provannidae > Alviniconcha > Alviniconcha marisindica. The sequence goes on from JABMCL010002457.1 coordinate 1,022,441, forward strand.
TTGTTCCTAATGGGCCTGTGACTGCTCAACTGCCCATAATGACTGCTTCTTGTTCCTAGGCTGACTCCCTGCCATAATGGCCTGTGACTACCCTGTCCTAATGGGCAATGACTACTCATCCATAATGGCCTGTGACTGCTTCCCATAATGACCTGACTACTCCTGTCCTAATGGGCCTGTGACTGCTAATGCCCATAATGAACCCTGACTACTCTCCATAATGGGCCCGTACTACTCAATGCCCATAATGGGCCTGTGACTGCTCAAAATGGGCTGTGCTACATCCAATTTGTCCATAATAAGGCCTGTGACTAAAAGCTGCACCATAATGACCCTGACTACTCTTGTCCATAATGGGCCTGTAACCTGCATGCCATAATGGGCTGTGACTAGTGTCCGGCATAAGGGAAATTTCCTGTGACTGCTTGCCCATAATGAACCTGACTACTCTTTGTTCCTAATGGGCCTGTGACTGCTCAACTGCCCATAATGGGCCTGTGACTCTCCACTGTCCATAATGGTCCTGTGACTACTTGTCCATAATGAACCTGACTACTCTTTGTTCCTAATGGGCCTGTGACTGCTCAACTGCCCATAATGGGCCTGTGACTCTCCACTGTCCATAATGGGCAAGTGACTACTCATCCATAATCAGCCTGTGGCTACTCCTTGTCTATAGTGGATCAGTGTTGATCCTTAATGGGTCTGTGACTACTCATCCATAATGAGCCTGCGACTACTTGTCCATAGTGGATCAGCGCTGATCCGTAATGGGTCTGCGATTACTCCAGGTCTATATTGGGCTTATGACTACTCAGTGTCCATAATTGTCCTACAACTACTCACTGTCCATTGTGGATCTATTCATTTCAAAAGAATTAAATAGATCCACAATGGACAGTGAGTAGTTACAGGACTGTCCATTGTGGATCTATTAACAGTCATTGTCCATGATGGGTCTGCAACTGCATTGTCCATTATGGGCCTGGTATGATTTTATGAACATAATGAGCACAACAGTGTTTATAAATGGCCTGAGATGACTCAGCATCCGTAAGTGCCTGTAACAACTCAGTGTCCTTAATGGGCTGTACCAATTGTGTCCATAAATGGGCCTCTATTGTGTCCATAATTGGGCCTGTACTGATTGTGTTCATAAATGGGCCTGTACCAAATGTGTCCATAAATGGGCCTACTGATTGTGTCTATAAGTGGGCCTGTACTGGTTTTGTCCATAAATGGGCCTACTGATTGTGTCCATAAGTGGGCCTGTACTGATTATGCCCATAAATAGGCCTGTATTGATTGTGACCATAAATAGGCCAGTACTGATTGTGTCCATAACTGGGGCCGTGACGACTCAGTGTTCATTATAGCCCTGTTTCATTTCAGCTGCCATGAAGGGCATGTGGCTGCGAAGTGTCCACATTGTTCACCCACAGCTTTGTTTAACTGTACCAACTGTGCCAACAAATCTTGCGTGCAGGCGCCATCAAGTTTGGTGACAAGCTGTCTGCGTCAACATGCCAGGAACTGCTGTCGTCGCTGTCATCCTGTGACCTGCCGTTCCAGTGCGCCCACGGCCGCCCCTCCATTGCACCGCTCATCAGTCTCTCTCAGCTCCGTCTGGTCTCTTCTGATGCTGTGAGCCACAGAGTTCAAAGCTGCTGTGTGGTCGCTGCACGCGCCAGCTGCAAATCAATACCACTTGGAGCATGACCTTAAGCAATAGGCAACTTTATTACAGGGTTGGGCCCGCCCTTTAATTAACACCCCACCAGCTTTGGATCTGACCACGGTGTCTTACCGTGCTGACTGGTGGAATGCACGATGACATGAGTGATTTGGCGTTCAGATGAGCGTAATTTGCCTTGTTTGGTTGTGGCTGTTGTTTCTTATCATCAGTGAACACTCACTGACACTCGTTTGAAAGGTTTGGTTCGGAGTGCTCCAGTTTCTCACTCTGTTGCTGTGCTGTTTGAGTGTACCAGTCTTTCAGTTCACTCTGTTGCTGTTTGAGTGTACCAGTCTCTCATTCTGTTGCTGTGCTGGTTGAGTGTACCAGTCTTTCAGTTCACTCTGTTGCTGGTTGAGTGTACCAGTCTTTCAGTTCACTCTGTCGCTGGTCTTTCAGTTCACTCTGTTGCTGGATGAGTGTACCAGTCTTTCAGTTCACGCTGTTGCTGTTTGAAGGCACCAGTCTTTCTCTGTTGCTGTGCTGGTTGAGTGTATCAGTCTTTCAGTTCACTCTGTTACTGTTTGAGTGTACCAGTCTCTCACTGTGTTGCTGTGTTGTTTGAATGCATCAGTCTCTCATTCTGTTGCTGTGCAGTTTGAGTGCACCAGTCATTCACTCTGTTGCTGTGCTGTTTGAGTGCTCCAGTCTTTCACTCTGTTGCTGTTTGATTGCTCCGGTCATTCACTCTGTTGCTGTTTGAGTGTACCAGTTGCTGTCTGATCAGCTACTGTTGCTGTTTGAGTGTCCGGTCTTCACCTGTTGCTGTTTGATTGCTCCGGTCATTCACTCTGTTGCTGTTTGAGTGTACCAGTCTCTCACTCTGTTGCTGTTTGAGTGTACCAGTCTTTCACTCTGTTGCTGTTTGAGTGCTCCGGTCATTCACACTGTTGCTGTTTGAGTGCTCCGGTCATTCACACCGTTGCTGTGCTGTTTGAGTGCTCCGGTCATTCACTCTGTTGTTGTTTGAGTGCACCAGTCTTACAGTTCACGCTGTTGCTGTTTGAGTGCTCCAGTCTTTCACTCTGTTGCTGTGCTGTTTGAATGCACCAGTCTCTCACTCTGCTGCTGTGCTGTAGCTTGTGAGCCAAACTTGGCCACCACTCTTCAGACTTTTTGCATGGAAATGTATCAGTAATGTTTTGATTGGCTGAAGCTGTGTTGGTGACTGAAAGCTTGGAAGATAGGGAGGTAGATGATGCTAGCTTGTAATCCATATTAATATTTTTTTCAAAGTAAATGACTGCTCAAGAAGAGTGACTGTGGGGATAGAGATGACAAAAGCTGGTATGATGCTATGACGGATCAAAAAGGAGGGAGAAATACGCATGCATGCATGCACGCATGCACGCATGCATGCATGCACGCACACACGCACACATGCATGCGCACACACACACACACACACACACACACACACACCATGCATGCAGGCATGCATGTATACAAACACACACACACACACACTCCTGCACACACACACACACACACCATGCATGTAGGCAGCACATGACACACATACACACACACACAACACACACACCCACACACAACACACACACACAAAACTCCTACACACACGACACACTCACACACACAACACACACACACTACACACACACACACACACACACACACACACACACACCACACACACACACACACACACACACACACACACACACACAAGAGAGAGAGAGAGAGAGAGGTCTGAGAATTGATGCTGCAGCATCTGAATCTTTTGCACATATCGGTTTCAGAGGCCGCCTCCAAACTTATGGAAATTACGCCAGCAAATGAGGGCGCCGCAAGACGAAGATCAATAAGGAAACAAGAGTGCGTTCACCTCTCAGCACATTGCATCAACCCTTGAGGGTGGGGGCAAGCGCCTCTGCCTTCAGATGATGACATTCTGATGCCATCTGTGATTGAGATGCAATCCACGATCCAATAGACGGCGTCAAGGGCAGCACTTGGCCAGCATCCCAGTTAATATCAACCCTGGCTAATAGGCAGCGGAACTGCGCGCAGCTTGAGAAGCAGGCCGCTGGAAGCTGAGGAAGATGACGTTGAGGTTTGGAAACCGGTCACGATGTTGACGCTCTCCCAGGCTTTGGAGTTTGGTGGCAGGCTACCATGGGGCGATATTTTACCACTGTGGAATCAATTCACGTCAGTAAACTTGGCGTGGAGAAACAATTGGAACTGTGGATAGTGTGTGTATGTGCTCTTGGAACTGTGGATGGTGTGTGTATGTGCTTTTGGAACTGTGGATTGTGTGTGTATTCTTGGAACTGTGGATGGTGTGTGTATGTGCTTTTGCAACTGTGGATGGCGTGTGTATGTGCTCTTTGGTTCTAAAAAAGTTCTGTGCAAAGAAATGCAGATTCTTTTTTCTTTTCTTTCTTTTTTAGCCCGATGTGAGCAACCTCTATAATATTCCCCAAAGACTGACAATGGATGTGGTTTGAGTGAACTGAAGCAATTTACTGTTTTTGTGGTTAAAGCGGCTGCTGTGTCTATTAATATGTAACAGCAGCCTTTTTAGAAGTTTTGGTTGTTGAGTGTAGTGCCTTTTTTTTTTGTCTCCTGTAATAATTATGTAATAATTCCTTTGTGTTGTCTCTTAAATAATAATTCCTTTGTGTTGTCTCTTATAATAATTCCTTTGTGTTGTCTCCTGTAATAATTCCTTTGTGTTGTCTCTTATAATAATTCCTTTGTGTTGTCTCTTATAATAATTCCTTTGTGTTGTCTCTTATAATAATTCCTTTGTGTTGTCTCCTGTATTAATTCCTTTGTGTTGTCTCCTGTATTCATTCCTTTATGTTGTCTCCTGTATTCATTCCTTTATGTTGTCTCCTGAAATAATTCCTTTGTGTTGTCTCCTGTAATAATTCCTTTGTGTTGTCTCCTGTAATAATTCCTTTGTGTTGTCTCCTGTATTAATTCCTTTGTGTTTCCTGTATTAATTCCTGTGTGTTGTCTCCTGTATTAATTCCTTTGTCTCCTGTAATAATTCCTTTGTGTTGTTTCTGGTAATAATTCCTCTCAAACACAGGAGTTGCTGTTCTGTTGCTGTTACAATCTCCATTTGTCGCAGCATCTACAGAATACACATTTCTGAGGTGCATTTTCATTATTTAGTTTTTCAGAACTTAATTTTCTCCCCATTCAGATTTTCTATTAATGGTTCAATGTTTGGTTGTAAATTGTACCTGTTGGAAGTAATCTTTGCCTGTGATAATGCAGCTGCAGAGCTGTGGAATGTGATACTACCTGGGAACAGGTGGGATAGCACTGCATTAAAAAGTGAACAGTTTCATAGTGTTATTGAAAAAGTTCTGTGCAGTGGAAAACAGACTGGCTTTGTTTTTCAGATAACTGAGAAAATGTGATCCAGGGACAATTAATTCAATATGTATAGAATTTTAATTTAATTCTGTGTTCAGCCTTGTATGTATGTGTGCATGCGTGCGTGCATGTGTGTGTGTGTGTGGTGTGTGTGTGTGGATGGATGGATGAAATTGTTGCAGTATAATTTGATTTTTGAAAGTTTCAAAAGCCTGAAATCTGATCTTTGATGGCAGTTTGGATTAAAAAAAATAATGTAACAGACTCAGGAGAATGGTGTGTGTGTGTGTGTGTGTGTGTGTGTGTGTGTGTGTGGATGGAGGGAATTGTTGCAGTATAATTTGATTTAAAGTTCCAAAAGCCTGAAATGTGATCTTTGATGGCAGTTTGGATTAACATTTTTTATATAACAGACCCAAGAGAATGGTGTGTGTGTGTGTGTGTGTGTGTGTGTGTGTGTGTGTGTGTGTGTGTGTGGATGGAGGGAATTGTTGCTGTATAATTTGATTTAAAGTTCCAAAAGCCTGAAATCTGATCTCTGATGGCAGTTTGGATTAAAAAAATTTTTATATAACAGACCCAGGAGAATGGTGTGTATGTGTGTGTGTGCGCGCACATATACATGTGTGTGCGTGTGTGTGCGTGCGTGCGTGCGTGTGTGTGTGTGTGTTAGAGAAAGAGATGGAGAGGGTACTCGGCACCTGCGTGCAGTTCCACATAAAAGCGCGTTACCACAGCTTTGTAAACAAAGCTCAAAACCAACCTACGGCAAAGGCGTCGATGGCGCGCTTTCAGACGTGAGTCATCGACAGAACTGACGGCAAACTCGGTTGCTGTGACAGTTTCTAGGCCGGATCACCCGGCACTTGGGACGGGCAAAGTCTGCCTCCAACGGAGTTAATCTGCATCTACACACAGCGGCGCGCCAGTCTGACGGGTCTGTCACTGACGACCCAGTGGCCTTGCAAGGCCGGGACAGCCGACACTCTCGGCTCAATCCGCTAAGGAACCGTCAGGCCACTGACAGTGCGAGACTCGAGTAGTCTGTGCCACTAGCCCATTAGACATAGAGCCAGTCAGCGGCCTGGTTTTTGTTGTTGTTGTTTGTTTGTTTGTTTTGTTTGTTTTTTGTTTTGTACCGGAAGTCGGAGGTAAAGTATGCATGATGGGCCTGTGGAACAAAATTTCAACAGAGTTATGATTATTTTTCAGCAGCGTGCAATGCTTTCTCTGGAAGGCTGAGCTAATCTGGTTTGGGGTTAAAGTAATAAATTCTAGAGAAATAGTGGCTAAAAGAGATTTCAGCGCTGGCGTGAAGAAGTTACGTTATTATTTTCACCTTTACCCTGTGGGCCTGACTCCGAACCCCGCAGACGGATTGGGCGCTAACAGGCTTTCTGTCTGCACGCAGGACTGAGGCCTTAAATTGACGCTAACCGCCGGTTCTGTCTGCACGCAGGACTGAGGCCTTAAATTGACGCTAACCGCCGGTTCTGTCTGCACGCAGGACTGAGGCCTTAAATTGACGCTAACCGCCGGTTCTGTCTGCACGCAGGACTGAGGCCTTAAATTGACGCTAACCGCCGGTTCTCTGCACGCAGGACTGAGGCCTTAAATTGACGCTAACCGCCGGTTCTGTCTGCACGCAGGACTGAGGCCTTAAATTGACGCTAACCGCCGGTTCTCTGCACGCAGGACTGAGGCCTTAAATTGACGCTAACCGCCGGTTCTCTGCACGCAGGACTGAGGCCTTAAATTGACGCTAACCGCCGGTTCTCTGCACGCAGGACTGAGGCCTTAAATTGACGCTAACCGCCGGTTCTGTCTGCACGCAGGACTGAGGCCTTAAATTGACGCTAACCGCCGGTTCTCTGCACGCAGGACTGAGGCCTTAAATTGACGCTAACCGCCGGTTCTCTGCACGCAGGACTGAGGCCTTAAATTGACGCTAACCGCCGGTTCTCTGCACGCAGGACTGAGGCCTTAAATTGACGCTAACCGCCGGTTCTCTGCACGCAGGACTGAGGCCTTAAATTGACGCTAACCGCCGGTTCTCTGCACGCAGGACTGAGGCCTTAAATTGACGCTAACCGCCGGTTCTGTCTGCACGCAGGACTGAGGCCTTAAATTGACGCTAACCGCCGGTTCTCTGACGCAGGACTGAGGCCTTAAATTGACGCTAACCGCCGGTTCTCTGCACGCAGGACTGAGGCCTTAAATTGACGCTAACCGCCGGTTCTTTTGCACGCAGGACTGAGGCCTTAAATTGACGCTAACCGCCGGTTCTGTCTGCACGCAGGACTGAGGCCTTAAATTGACGCTAACCGCCGGTTCTGTCTGCACGCAGGACTGAGGCCTTAAATTGACGCTAACCGCCGGTTCTCTGCACGCAGGACTGAGGCCTTAAATTGACGCTAACCGCCGGTTCTCTGTACGCAGCGCAGAAGCCTTGACGCTAAACGGGTGTGTGTAAGCAGGGCAGAGGCCTTAACTGACGCTAACCGGCTCTCTGTACGCAGGCAGAGGCCTTGACGCTAACCGAGCTCTCTGTACACAGGCAGAGGCCTTGACGCTAACCGGACTCTCTGTACGCAGGCAGAGGCCTTGACGCTAACCGGCTCTCTGTACACAGGCAGAGGCCTTGACGCTAACCGGCTCTCTGTACACAGGCAGAGGCCTTGACGCTAACCGGCTCTCTGTACACAGGCAGAGGCCTTGACGCTAACCGGCTCTCTGTACGCAGGCAGAGGCCTTGACGCTAACCGGCTCTCTGTACACAGGCAGAGGCCTTGACACAAACCGGCTCTCTGTAGGCAGGCAGAGGCCTTGACACAAACCGGCTCTCTGTAGGCAGGCAGAGGCCTTGACACAAACCGGCTGTCTGTAGGCAGAGCGTGTAAGAGGTGAGACGCTTCATGGTGACAAGCGGAGAAGAGGAGGCCGCTCGTAAGTATGTTTACATGGTGCTTAACGTCCACAAAAACCGTAAGGCTTATTAGGGACGGGGAGAAGGGAAGGAGGGGGTATGGAGGTGGGGTGGGGGAAGAGCGAGATTATATACCTATCGCTACACTGTCACCACCAGAATAACCTTACTTCTGCATTAAGGTGGGCAGCGATGAGAGCCATTTTAATGTTTCATTAATCGTGAGGGACAAAGTCGCAAGACGGTGTCCACAGACCACAACTTCTGAAGAAAAAGGAGAGCCGAAGCAGATTCGAACCGAGGTCCCTCTGCTTACCAGCCTAACGCCTTACCGCTGGGCCAAACCGGCTCACAAAGAGGCCGCTCGGCAGCTCCAGCAGCTTATGAATCACGGAGACAATGCGTTCAATCACACTCGACAGTCCCAACGGGCACATTTCAGACTGTCCCTCGCCGCCCCCTAAGTTATCCCCAGCGATGACCTGGACAGGGCAGGCGTTCGTCACGGCATTGTCTTAGTGGTACGACTAGGCGATGACGCCCTCCCCCCACATTCGGGCCTGGCTGCATTGATCGACATCAAGAGGAGTGGAGCTGGGGTTGGGGTGGGTGGGGATGGGGGACGTGTTCTTGTCAGCTGGTAGCATTCCATTGGCTGAGATCGGCGTGACACAAATTGAATGGATGGCATGCCGATTGTCGGAGAGAGGCTGACACTTTAGAGCCGGTCACGACGGCGGTAGACGGCAGTTTTTGTCGGCAGTTTTGGCCGGGGCCGGTCTGCCCTTTTCAAGTCAGAGGAACACCGTACAGTGATCGCTTTGTGGACATTGTCCGGGGCTTTGCACAGAGGAGCATCTCAAGGCAATCGAGCTCTAATCAGAAACACGCGTTTTTGTTGTTGTTGTTGTTGTTGTTGTTGTTTCTTCATAAAAGTGAATTTTAGCACTTTCTCTCTTACTTTCATAATTATGCACTGCACGCAACAAGATCGTTTGCGCACGTTAAAGATTCCATGTCCACCTTTGGATAAAAGTAGGCCTAACGGACGGTCATGTTTAAAAGTAATGCTTCCAACGGGAGAAGAAACGTTTTGGCCTGGTGCCCACAGCTGAACACAGCAATCCTTAATTTTAAAGTTCTTTTTAACCTATTTCACCAAACAGAGCACGTTTACACGATTAACTTGCGCCACAGTTGTCCCTAAGATGGACCCATTGTCCTGTCACCGGAAGTGTGACACAAAGGCCGCTTTGCCTTTACAAGAGTACTTCAACTCATCTTTGGACATCTTAAGTAATAACAATAATAATGTACACTTATCACGCGCTCATCAACGCCCTGAGCGCTCACATGATAGGTATTAACCTAAATATAATTTTCTATACATATATAGAGCACAGTCCTACCAAAACAATTTACATAAAGTATTATACGGAAACACACACACACACACACACACACACACACACACACACACACACACACACACACACACAACACACACACACACACACACACACACACACACACACACACACAACACACACACACACACACACACACACACGCAACAGCACGCATGCATCATCACACACACACACACACACACACAAACACACACACACAACGCACGCACGCACGCACGCACGCACACACACACACACACAACACACACACACACACACACACACACACAACATCACACACACACAGCACACATACACACACACACAACGCACACGAACACGAAACCACCACACACACACACACACACACACCCACATACACACACACACACACACACACACACACACACACACACACACACACACACACACACACAATGACTATAGCAGAAACTGGGTACTGAGATCAGTTGGAGCGAAATACTGTGAGAAGAGGAAGGTTTTCAGTTTGGCTTTAAGCAAGTAAGTAAACATGGTGCTTAACGTCCACAGAAACCATAAAGCTTATTAGGGACGGCCTTGGACAGCTTTTATCTCCAGCTCATTTAGTCAAAACCATTCTGCTAGCTTGATTGT